>VWPU01004145.1:5430-24744 GCA_013398955.1 Callaeas wilsoni | reverse complement strand
GCGCCCCCGTGGCGCTACAGGTCCCCGCAGGGATGGCGCCGGTGGAGCCCCCCTTCACCCCGCACGCGGGCCACGGGCGGGATGCTTCGCCCCAGCCGGAGCGGCCCCGCGCCCGCCCGCCGCTGGCTGTGGGTGAGCGCCCGCCCAGGCCCCCGGCGGGGTCTCTGCGAGCCCAGGGAGGCGGAACTCGGAGCGAGCGCCGGGCTTTGCCTCCCTCGCAGCTCGGGGAGCGATTGGGGATGGTCGTCGTCCCACGGCTTTGCCTGCTGAGCCGTGTGTGGCCGCCTGGGAGGTGACGGCGTTGCCCAGGGCCACCAAAACCCCCCGGAGGCTCTTGGTGAGCAGCCCGTGCCGGAGCACCGCCTCACCTCGGGGTAAAGCCGCTTTCCTTGGAGCCTCTCAGCCTCACGCCCTTGCTAACCTGTGGTTTACCTGCTTCAATTTAAGAACCGTTTCCAAGCGGGACAACAAAAACCTCCCGGAGCAGCGGGCCACACACGGATGTGGCAGCCGTAGCCCGGAGCCGGGATCTGCCCAGCTCATGGGGAACGAGATAAGAATCAGAGCTAGCAGCCTCACTCACACCTGGAAGTGCCACTTCCCTGCTTTGCATTAGTGTGCCCAAACAAAGGGTGCTTTGAGGGATGTGGATGTGCTGCTGACGTGAACCTGCTGGGCACTGCCAGCAGCACAAAGGCTGTGCATTGCTATTATGGGCTGGCTGCTGGTTTAAGACCTAGATCTTGCTGCTTACTACACCTGAAACTGGGCAGAGACAGCGCCTGACAAGACTGTGCCCACTACCCTTAACAGTGAGAGCAGAGCTTCCACAGCCCGGATAAGTCAGTGTGTCAGTACAGGTGGATCAGCCCCTGGCTTAGGAAACGGCCCCTTCTGTGTCCCACAGGTCCTGTCTGCATCCTCCCAGGTTATCTGTGCCTGTTTGTTCCTCCAGCAGCCTCAGGGCCGTGGGAGAGGATGAGTTTGCTGTCTCAGAGGGGTACTTGCCTTCTGTAGGCAGCAGCAGCCTCAGATGGAAAGCTGGATTCCCGAGTTTGTTACTCTGTATTATTTCGGTTGGAAACTCAAGTTGTGGCTTCACAGACCGGTGTGCCAAGAGCTACCCATTTCCGCTATGTCAGGGTTTAACCCCAGCCAACTCCTCACTCAGTGAGCTAGAAAGAGAACCAAAAGGGTAAAAATGAGAAAACTTACAGGCTGAGATAAAGGCAGTTCAATAATTGAAGCAAAAGCCACACATGCCAGCAAAGCAGAACAAGGAATTCATTCCCCACTTCCCACGGCTGGCAGGGGCTCAGCCATGCCCAGGACATCAGGGCTGCATCACACACAGCAGGGAGGACAAAGGCCCTCCACCCAAATGTCCTCCCCTTCCTCCTGCTCCTTTCCCCCTTTTTATCCACCGAGCTGACACTGGATGGCCTGGGATGTCCCTGGGGTCACCTGGGGTCAGCTGTCCTGGCTGTGTCCCTTCTCCCAGCTCCTTGTGCCCCCCCAGCCTCCTCACTGGAGGGATGAGGAGCAGAAAAAGCCTTGACTGTGCAAGCACAGCTCGGCAATAACAAAACCATCCCCGTGTTATCAACCCCGTGTTCAGCACAAACCCCAAACACAGCCCCATACAAGCTAATATGGGAAAAAATCCCCATCCCAGTCAAAACCAGTACACCATCCCTGCAGGGATTCTTGCTGTCAGCCACCTGGAGGCCTTCAGCTCTGAACTAGCAGGTTTTTGCTTTGCCTTGGCAGCTCCCTGGCAATTGGAACCACAACTGGATACAGACTTTTCTCCTTAAGTTCTGTGGAGCAACTGGACCAGGTCCATGAAAGCAGTAAGTCTCCTGTTTCCCTGGGGAGGAATATTGACCAGCAGTACCTTAAATTTGTGGGAGTCCTTCACCTGTGTTAGAGCTCAGCTTCTTTCCTTCTTTCCCCCTGCCATCACCCTGAGAGCAGCAGTTTGTGCTGTAGCCCAGCATGCAGAGGCAGTTTCCCACTAGAATGTCTCAGGTACATGGACAGGAGCCCACAGGCTTCCAGCACAGCTGCTGGATAACTCCCAGGCTTTTAATCCACTGTGGTATTTACAAGCAAGATGTTTTTAACAGGTTTTCCATGTACAGAAGATCATTCCCAGCAGGCCTGCAGCTCTTAGCTGTGTTCACAGCAGCATATAACACACAGTGAACAGCCCAAAACAAGCCTGGCCTCATGGAGCAGGGACTCCAGGCCAGAAGTGCTTCAGATGCACTGAAGATAACACTTCCCAGCTGGGATAGGTCCATCCCTCTGCAGTGGCTACAGAAGGAGCCTCAGCAGTCAGACACAACTGCCTCATCTGGAGCAGGGTCCAGGCTCCTTTCTCAGTCAGGCAAAGGGAAGCAGGGCTCTGCTGGTGCCATACTCGGGGTGATGGGCTGAGGCACAAGCAGTCCCTCATGACAGTTGTGGGGCAGCCTTTGTTCCTCCAACTCAGCCCAGCCCGAACTGAGCATCACTCAGGGCTGGGGACACTGGAAATTGCAGTCCCTGGGGATTTAGGTGCTGGGCCACCAGGACCATTGCACTGGTGCCTTCTCAACACAGCAGGAGTCATCCCAGACACAGCCACTGCAAGACACAGCAGCCACTGTTTGCTTCCCCAGGGAGGCTGGGAGAAACCAACCACCACAGAGAAGAAACACCGAGCCACAGCCAGCTCACAGCTTACCTCAGTAAACCTCTCACATTCCCCAGGAAACTCCCTGACCAAAGGGCAGGAGCTCCTCCCTTTATATCCCCTTCCCAAGGATCTAGGGCAGCTGGAGGGCCTGAGGATTTAGCTCCAGCTGGGCCCTGCCCAGGAGAGAGAGGCACAGCAGCACTGTCAAAGAGAATTGGCTTCATTCCTGCCTTCAGGGGAAGGTTCTTTAACCCCTTCCTGCTCTGACCTCATTGCTTTGTGCCAGGCCTGAGAAATTTTTCACAGAAATGATGTTGAGTACCTTAGCACTGAGCCTTCCAACCCGATCCCCGCTTGAGCTGAGTGTTCTTGCTGCAGTCAAACCAAGCTAAAGGCTCTGCCTTGCTCTCCTTGTGTGCCCAGATGAAATCCCAGATGTTTACATCGTGGAGCGTCTGTTCTCCAGCAGCCTTGTGGTTGTGGTCAGCCATGCCAAGCCGCAGCAAATGAATGTCTACCACTTCAAGAAAGGGACGGAGATCTGCAACTACAGCTATTCCAGTAACATCCTGTCCATCCGGCTGAACCGGCAGGTGAGAGGGGTTATCCAGAGTTTGCCCGCTCTGGCTCTTTGCTGCTCTTGCCTTCCCGGCTGGGACCAGCCCGGGGAGGTTTGCAGGGAGCCTGTGAGTGGGATTGGAGGGGTGGCTGCCTGTCCTCTGCTCCCAGCCCCGCCTGAGAGGCCTCTGACAGGAGCAGGAGGGCTGTGGGTATCGTCTGCCACCACGGTTTCCTTGAGGAAGATGGAGCCAAGGCCTTGTTTTGGTGGCAGTTACACAAAAACTTTTTGTCATCTCCCCTCTTGCCTGTTTGGGACACAGCTCTGCCAAAAAAACACCTTTTCATGTTCCTGCCTCCCTTGAGTTCCACATCCTGACTTCAGGCCCACCTCTGCCATCTTGGTTGCAAATAACACCTTCAAAGTTGGTTACAAAAATCCAGGAGTAGCTCGAACTCTGTGGATAAGACAAAAAGCTGCTTTCCTTTCCAAGTACTGCTAGCAGCCTTGTTCTGGTTTTAAAGGTATAAAACCCACTCAGGCCACTTAGAATGAGGCTTTTAGAGTGTTATTCTCTGATGTGACACAGCCTCATGCAGCCTTGAGCCCTTTTGGAGGATTTTAAGTCATCTTTTCTTTTTGTCCATAATTATTTTCCAAGTATATGCCCTAAGAAGCAGAGGACATTTTACAATGAAGAAATAAGCAGTCTGGGTAATTGTATATAATCAGCCTCTCCTCAGTTAGCAACAGTGAGACCTGCAGTGAGGCTCTCTGGGCTGAGCTTCCAGTAAAGCTGTCTTTGACCAGGGGTTCCTGTACTACAATTAAATCTGTCCTAAATTGATTTTTTTCACTTAAGCTTACAGTGAAACTGGCAGAAGAGAGACTTCCTTTGAATTGCAGATAGATGTGTGTGTATAAAAATAAGCTGGGAGGTTCTGCTGAGCAGCTCTAGGAGATTGGTGTGAATAAAATAAGTTCAGGCTGCTCCCCGTGTGCTGCTCTGGAGCTGCCTGAAGGTGATGCACAGTCCCAGCCTTGCATCTCGGCTGCACTGTGAGCTGGGATTCAAATCCTGGGCTGGGCTCATCCTCTGGCTGTGCCACAGACACACCTGGAGGGATTTGAAGATGCTACAGAAGCTTAGAAACACAGAATCATTTGTGGAGTCATTTAGGTTGGGAAAGACCAACAAGACCACTGAGTCCAACCATTCCCCAGCACTGCCAAGGCCACCACTAAACCCTGTCCTCAAGTGCCACATCCACACATTTTTTAAATCCCTCCACTGCCCTGGACAGCCTGTTCAATGCTTAACAGCCCTTTTCATGAAGAACTTTTTCCTAAAGTCCAGTCTAAACCTCCCCAGTTTGGGCAGGTTGAAGAGAAATCATTGTTTCAGTCTACATTCAAGATTTAAACTGGTGGCCATCAGATTGCCCATGTGACACTTGAACTCTTGCCTGGGCTTCTGTAGGAAAGCTACACCCTATTTGAAGTTCACAGAAGGACACATCCCAGACAAGGCATTAACACAGGAAAATGGTGACAAATTAACCAGGAACAGGTCTCAAACAAAAGCATGTTTCAATTTGATCTCTCTGTGAAAAAGTCCCCATTGTGCGAACAAGCAAATCCCCCAGTTGTTGTTGTGGGAATTCTTAGTGCCAAGCTCCAGGATGACTCTGGAGTGTGGTAAGGTAAATCCTGATCTGTCTCAAAGTGGGGAATCAGGCTGTGCTGTAGGACTGCTGGGAAGCTCCTGGGTTCTCATTCACTGCTGAAACCCCGCTGAGCTCTTTGGAGAGGTTTGAGGTGTTTGTCTGGCTGTGTCCAAACCATTTCAGCCCTCAGATACGGCCCAGTTATCTGACCTGATCCGTGTCAAGCTACAGAACAAGCGGGTGAGCAGTAACATTTTGGACAATTGGCAGTGCCCTGACCATGTGTGGCAATCACAGCACCAGCAGCTTCTCCTGGGCTCTGTCTGTGTGCACAGTGAGGATAAACCCCATCCCACTGACCCTCCCATGGCCACAGGGCTGCGTGGAGGCCAGGAGGGGTGAACCAGCCCTCTCCAGCTCATGCTGAGCTTGTCCAGACCTCCTTTGCCTCTTCACCTCCCAAACTTTCCTGGATTTTGTCCCTGTGGGTGCCAGCATCTCTGGCTGCTGCTTTGCCATCATCTGGAAACCTCCCTTCACCTGAACATCAAGAGCAGCCCGTTCTGGGAAAGCACATGGTGGCTTTGCCCAAATCAGCTGTATAAATATTCCTCTGCTTGCAAGTGGATGGCTCTTACTGTAGAAAAGGCAAAGTCTTCCTGGAAATGCAAAATGGCTCTGACACAGCCCCAGATGCTGTGGTTAGCAGGAATAGAAGTGGGAAAGAGTTTGATCTGAGAGTAATGGTGAAGCAAGGCAGAGATTTTTAATGTGGGTGTTTGAAGTTAGTGACTAAGCTCCACATTTAGATACTAAATAAGTGGCCTCATTTCTAAAGAGGTGGAGGCTTCCTGTACATGGAGTCGGGTGCTCCAACTTCAGGATGGATGGGGTCTGGGCTTAGGCTTTTATTGGGATGTTTTCAGTGCCTCTGGACACTTGGCACTAAGGGAGGTGAAGCTGTGCACTTGCTGGACTTAGAAAGCACAGCCCTTCAGCCAGACCCAAAGCCTGGTCCCAAAAAAAGCCTCTGTGCAAAAAGCCTCCGTGGTGACACGTCGGGATCCGGGCCGAGCTGAGACACAAAGCCGGTGGCCGCAGACATGGTGGCCCAGGGCTAAGGTTACAGCATCAGGCTTCCCTTTGCCTTTCTGCCTTCCCTCCCCGTGGCTTGGCAGCTCCTCGTGGCTGGGTGGAGGTTCCTGATGGGGTCAGCAGAAGAGGTACAAGCACCTGAACTTGGGAAATCCCAGCCCCTCAGCCAAGGCGGTGCGAGGGTGACAGTGCCTGAACAAATGTGTCTCAGCTCTGCGTTGATGCAGTTCTGCAGGGCACATAAAGCAGAGTCTTCCCTGCTGACACCAAATGGGAAAAGAAACATTAATGTGCTGGACAGATGCAGTAAGTTTTGCAGCAGTGGCAGACCCAGCACCTCCATGTTCTCTCCCAAATCAGGAAGAAGTCAGGGCAAAGGGCCTGTATTCCCATCTGGAGGCACACTGACAAGCAGGATTGCAGCCTCTCTGCTGCCTGGGTTTGTGGTCAAAAAGTAATTTGCTATTAACTGCAAAGAAGAGCTGAGGTAAGGATGGATGGCAATCAAGGCCCGTGGTGGGGTGTAACCCTGATGGGTCTTCCTGGAGATGAGGAAGATGTAGAGGAGCAGAGAAGAAGTCATGATGGTTTATCTTCCTGCTAAAGCAAGGCCAGATGCAAAAACTCTCAAAACAAGAGTCATACAAACCCAGGTGTAAGAGGGGATGGAGAAGCAGAAGAGATCTCGTTTCTGTTACATTTCAGTGTGTGGGAAATTCCTGTTGAGTGTGTCTGACAGTGAAGGTTTGGGTTTGGGAAGTGTGGGAGCAGCAGGCAGAGGCACTGCTGGTGAGGTTCTGTGCATGTCCCTTGTGTCCTTGCAGAGGCTGGTGGTCTGCCTGGAAGAGTCGATTTACATCCATAACATCAAGGACATGAAGCTTTTGAAGACTATTCTGGATACGCCTCCAAACACAACAGGTGAGCATGGGAGAACTGTGTGGAAGGGAGCTTTGTAGAACCACAGGATTGTGTTAGAATTTAAACCAGCCTGTGGCTCGTGCATCCTAATCCAGCACTGGCAAGCCAGAAATGCATGGAGGCAGTCAGTCAGGCTTGGGAGAATCACAGAATGAGCTGAGGTGGAAGGGACCCACAAGGATCACTGAATCCAGCTCCTGGCCCTGCACAGCACCATCCCAACAATCCCAGCCTGTGCCCAGAGTATGTCCAGACTCTCCTTGAGCTCTGTCAGGCCTGGTGCTGTGACCCAGCTCTGTCCTGATCAAACCCTGCCCTGTCTGCAGCAAACCCCTGCTCTGTCCAGAGCAGATGCATGAAAGGAGAGCAGAGATGGGCAGTGGGTCTGACTTCCCCTTGGGGTCAGCTCCCGAAGTGATCACCGGGGGCAGAGCACACAGCCGGGCACAGCACCAGTTCCCTGCCAGGGAGTTCCCCGGAGCTGCCAGCTGATGTTATTCCATGCAGGCTGCAAACCCGAGGGGCAGGGCAGGTGGCTGCAGCACAGCTCCTCTGTGTGTGGCACAGGGTGAATCCGGCTTTCCTGCTGCTGGGAGAGGAGCTATTTTTAGCAGCAGGGAAGGAAGCTTGGCCGGGTGCCCGCGTTGCTGTGCTGTCGTGCTCAGCGTCCTTTCATGGCTGGGTGCTTGGGAAGTTGCTGATGTGCTCACACTTGGCCTCGGGGCTTTCAAGGGATGCTCTTCCAGCAGCTCCCCTGACCTACTTCGGGTCTCACCAGATGGGCTCTCTGTGTGGATTAAACATGCTGAATGCTGCAAATATAATTAAAGTTTAAAGCCTTCCTGAGAAGGCCTGGCAGCAGGATGGGCAGGGATACCCAGGCCTGGAGCTGTTCTGCAGAGGGGCTGGAGGAGCAGGTCATGGTTTAAGAGCAGCAGCAATCAGCCAGGGCAGGACTGGGATGCTGCAGATCACAGGCTTCATATGGGCTTAGTGTTTTAAACCCTTTTTGCTGTAGCAGCTGTCATTGAAATGAGCCGAGTGGCAAGTGCAGTGCCCCTGTTGTCCCTGGGCCATCTGCTCTGGTCCTAAGCTTGACCCCAAGGACAATGTCCAGTAGGTCAGGGCAGTCCGGCCTCACTGCTCTTTGTGCAACTTGTTTTGGAGTGGGAATCTGTGCTGGGGGATGTAGGAGCACACAGAAAAGGTGCCGCTCCCCTAAAGTGTGTGCCCTGGGCACAGTGACACCAGCACGGGCAGGACCAGGACTTGCTGCAGCCACACTGGCCAGTCACAGTGAGATCTCTGGCTGCTCCTGGCCAGCACCTGGCTCCTGCTCCAGCCTCCTCCACGTAGGAGAGGAAAATGCCCACGGTGTCCAAGACGGTTGTTTTTCATGTGATTCATGTCAGGGGCAGGATTTGCACCAAGGAGGTCACAGTGCTTGGGGTGACGTGTGCCGTGGGGGCACATCTTGGGAATGACTGCACCTTTGGAAACCACCTCATGTGGCTCCCCTCCAGCCCTGGATGTGCCTGGACCTGCTGGCAAAGCCGGGCTTCCTGCACGCATAGCATTTTTCCATGCTGCTTGAGGAAGCCACCTGTGACGTGGCGCTCGCGGAGGTGCCATCCTGAGCAGTGCCAGCCTGCCTGCTCTCTCCTGAGCCCACCACTGCAAGCGCCAACCCTCATCGAGTGGCTGGGGGGCTGCTCAGGGGAGAGGAGCATCTTCAAAGGCTGCCCGTGGCCCTGTGATCCTTGTTCTTTGTGTGTCCCTGAGGTCAGCCCAGTACACTCAGATGTGTGTTTTCCCCTGGCCTGGTTTCCCGGCCAGAGGAGCAGAGGGAGCTGGTGACTCACCCCGGCGCTCAGAGCTCGCTTTGTTTAGCTCCAGCCTTCCCTGATCCTCTCTGAAAGGGCTCTGCTGATCCCCCCGTGCTGCCCGGACCCGGGCATCGCCATCCGGAGAAGGCAGGATGCTCATCACAGCAGCGGAGTCTCTGGGCTATCTTTGCCTTCCTCCTATCCCTCCCTCTTTAATTGCCTTTTAATTGCCTGCTCTTTGCTGCTGCCGCGCTCCTCATGCCTCTCCCGGTGCGCCATCCCTTTCATGATATGCGTGCCTCTGGATGGATAGGGAGCGGATCCCCGGGGCCTCTGGCTGATCCTGCAGCCCCTGGCTCCGCCGCGGTCTCTTTGTTTGGTTATAAACAATGACCTAAAACGAGAGCTCCGGGCCGATCCTTCCCTGCTGCTGCTGCTGGGCGGCGGCCAGGGCCGTGTCCTGACACGGGGCTCGCACGGCAGGACGCGTCCGTGCGTGTACGTGCGGTGTGTGGCTGTCCTGCTGGCCCGTTCGGCACCGCGGCAGTGCCCCCGCTGCCTTCAGCCCCGCGGCTTCCTCCGCACGCGGGCTTAGGTGGGACCCCCGCCGGGGCTCAGGAAGCTCCGGTCGCGCTGGAGCCCCGAGTCGGGTTTGGGAGGGCTGCTCGGGTTTGGGAGGGCTGCGAGCACACGGATGTGGGGCAGGAAGCGAGCGAGGCGCGTTTCGTATGTGACAGGATTCGCCGGGCTGGATCCGCAGCCAGCAGCAGGAACGAGAGGCAGGAAGAGATGCTCTTTTCCCAGGTCACCTGGGGGACAAGCGATGGATGTACCCCCACACGTATCCATCCATCCCTGGCTCATCCAGTAGTTCCTGCCCACTTTGAAAGAAGCATTTGGGAACCTTTGTGCACATGTTGGCACAAAACCAGATGGCTCTTATGGGGAAGAATTCCCCCTGTGCTTAAAATTTCGCTACGTTCAAGTTCCTTGTCAGCCGGAAACTCCCCGCACAGCTGGCGCATTTCCTTTGTCTTTCTCTGCTTCCCTTTTCCATTCAGAGCAGAAGGAAATGGCATTGCCTTCGGCCAGGCTGCAACGGGGCTGCACGCACGCTGGGCTGCTCCTCTGAGCTTCCAACCCAGCACCTACACCCCGTGCACATCTGGACGTGTCCAGATGTGCCTGGACAGGAGTGCCATCAGCCCTCAGACCCGCATGTCCTTTGCTGTTTCATGCACCTACTCCTGCCTTCTCCAGGGCGATGATGCGGGGGGAAAAGCCCAGAGCGAGCTGAGGAGCCGGGTGTGGGTTCCCTGTGCTCAGGGACCGGGAGGGTGGCGGGGCTCCGCCGCCGTTCTGTCCCGTACCAGCAGATGTCCCCACGGCCGAGGCGTTCCCAGCGCTCCGCGGCCCCGCGCCGGGGACGGGCAGTCCCAGGAGGAGCCAGAGCCCGAACCCCGCGCCGTGCCCGTTCTGTGCTCCCCCCGTCACGGGCTCAGCCGTGTCCCTGTCGCCCTGCCAGGTCTGTGTGCTCTGTCCATCAACCACGCCAACTCCTACTTGGCTTATCCCGGCAGCGCGACCAGCGGAGAGATCGCGCTTTACGACGGAAATACTTTGGTAAGCGCGAACCTCAGCCTTTGGATACCGGCAGGGGCTGAAAACAAACAGAGCCACAGCAAAGCCAACGGGGCCCTTGGGAAGGATGAATAAATACACTCCACCAAGCTGGAGTGCGGGGGAATTGCCTGGGAGGCACATCTGGATGTATCCCGGTTGCTGAGAGCAGGCAGCTCTGAGATGAGGACGTGCATCTCCCAGCACAGGATATTCAGGGAAACGTGACCCACTGCCCTGCAGCCCAAGGGCCGCTGCCGGGCTGACGCTGGGGTTCCTCCCGGAGTGTCGGCAGCGTATCCCGTGGGAGTGATGCGACCAGCGGGGGTCAGGAGGGGTTGGAGCTGCTCCAGGCACAGCGCAGGACCTGCAGCAGCCACTCTGCCACACCAAGGGCTGGAAGGGATGCCAGACCCAAAGTCACAGAGAGGGCAAAGTGTCCAAAGTCCCCTTAGGAAATCTGTCCCTGGCTGGATGCGGGTCATGATTATCTGCTGTTTATGCCAGGGCTTTGGGTTACATAAGGCTGGTGGCTCCGTATGTGCAGCAGGGGAGGAGCAGAGCTCAGGGAAAATGCTGCTGCTGCAAGAGGTGCTGCGAGGGCTGGGGCTCCCTGCAGGTACCAGGGTGGTGTCACTGCAGCAGGGCTTGCTGTGCAGCAGAGAGAATTGCAGGGAAGCCAACTCCCATCTCGACAAAGAAGGGCCAGCCTTTGGAGAGGGAGCAGGCACAATCCCAAACCCTGGAGGGGTGGGGAGCTGAGGTTCTTTGCCCCTGAGGTGAGCATTCTGTAATCACAGTGGCCATAATAGGTGGGGAGTGAACTCAAGGCAGGGCAGAGATAAACTGCTGAGGACATTGAAAGGACAGCATCAGCACCAGACGATCCTGTGAATCCATATCAGCAGGTCTGGATAGGGTGCGAGGCAGGAACGCCCTGCCCTCACACAGTCCAAGGCCCAGCGTGCCCCTTTGCACTCACATTACCTTGTGCCCTACAGAAAACAGCCTGCACCATTCCTGCCCACGACGGGCCTCTGGCCGCTCTCGCCTTCAACTCCACTGGCTCCAAGTTGGCCAGTGCTTCTGAAAAAGTGAGTGTGGCTGCAAGTACCCTCCCTCTGCGCAGGGCTGCATCAGCACCCCTGAGCTGCCCCTTCTTAAACACGGCCAGCACAGAAGGGCCGCTGACTGGTCAGTGTGTGGGGATCAGATCGAGCCCAGCTGGCAAACAGGAGGAGCCTTTGCACATCCTGAGTTTCCTGGGTGTGTCAGGGAAAGGGCTCGGGCTCCTTGGCCTGCTCCTACGTGATATTTCCGTTTGCATTTTTTGCAGGGCACAGTCATTCGTGTATTTTCCATTCCTGGGGGGCAAAAACTCTATGAATTCCGGCGAGGGATGAAAAGGTCAGTTCATTCTTCTGGCAGTGACAAGTACACAGCGGGCTCCCGGAGCCGAAATGTAAACACAGGGACACAGGGCAACGTCAGATCCTGGTGGCTTTGGCATCATTTGCAGAAGGAAAACAAGAGCAAACATATCAGCTGGAAATGACACTGTGCCAGGCTGTGCCCAGCTCAGTGATTCCCTTCAGCGTGTCACAGAGCAGGGCGGTGGCAGGGAGCAGATGTGGAGTCACTCCGTTTACTCTGTCCTTTCTTTTCTCTTGTTTGAAATAATGAAGTCCCCAGAATTGTCAGAGAGCTCATTCCTGCTGAACCTGTGCAGGAGATGCTGTTGGTATCCCACTGTTCAGCACTTTGGATGTCCTCCCTGGTCTCTGCAGCACCAGAAGCTGCAGTGAGGCTGGCACAGATGTTCCCTCCACAGGCAGCTCTGTGAGCAAGGACATTTCCACCTCTCTGGCTGTTTGTCACCAGCTCAAGGCTACCCCCAGCCCTGCTGAGCAAAGGGATTAGGGCTCATCAGTGAGCCCACAGGCTCAGCAGCAGCTGTGCAGGGTGATCCTCACCGTGGATGGGTCTCCTTCCTCCCCATCTGCTCCTCTGTGAGCCAAACCCAACAGCCAAACTGCTGTTCCCCTTGAATGAATTGCTGTGGAGTGACCAGTGCTGTCCTTGCTCGGCTCTAGGTACGTGAACATCAGCTCCCTGGTGTTCAGCATGGATTCCCAGTTCCTCTGTGCTTCCAGCAACACGGAGACCGTGCACATCTTCAAACTGGAGCATCTCACCGACAGGTGAGGGATTAGCCTGGCTTAACCTGCCTGCCCCAGGGCCGTCTCTGCTTCCAAGGTCTGTGTTTACACAGCTGCTCTCCATGTCCTCACCATGTACACTCCATAAGCTGCAAAGTGTCTTTGTGTCCTGAGAGACTCACTCCTTGGAAAAGCCACACGCTGCACCTCTGCTGTCGGGCTCTCCGGGCCTCTCTGGCTTTATTAGGTGCCGCTGTCCCCTGCCTTCTCCAGCCAGGCTGGTGCACAATGTACAGATGTTCCCAAAACCCCTTCACCCGTGTGAGATCAGGTCTGTTCCTGATGTTCTGTCACGCTGATCACGATAACCCCGCTGACGCTGCTTCTTGCCCCCTCAGCCGGCCAGAGGAGCCTCCAACCTGGAGTGGTTACATGGGAAAGATGTTCCAGGCTGCTACCAACTACCTCCCTGCCCAGGTGTCGGGCATGATGAGCCAGGACCGAGCCTTTGCCACCGTCCGGCTGAACATCTCCGGCCAAAGGAACATCTGTGCCCTGTCCACGTACGTGCTGACCGTGCTGACCTCTGCCCCCGGGCCAGGCTGGCTTCAGCTCGTGCCCCTGCCTGCAGAGCACGTGGTGTGGGTGCTGCTGTGTCTGTGTGTGTGGGAGGTTTTTGGCCTCAGGATGCTTTTCCCAGCAGGATTCAGAAGCTGCCTCGGCTCTTGGTGACGACATCAGATGGACATCTCTACATCTATAACTTGGACCCGCAGGATGGAGGGGAGTGTGTCTTAATTAAAAATCACAGGTAACTCTGCCTCCACTCACACCTCCTACGGAGGCTGATCTTTTAAAAAATGGAGGAAAATCTCACCTGGCAGCACAAAATGGAGCTGTAGGAGCAAGAAAGGTAGAACAGAGTTTGTGATTTGAGCTGCCTGATCTGACAGATGTGGGTGGGAAGCAGGCAGGGACACAGGGCTTCTTGCAGGAAAAAGCAGAGACATCTCAGATGCCATGGCAGCTGTGGGACAGCCCAGCTTAGACTGGGCAGGCTGTGCCTTAGGAGATGCCCTCGGCAGCAGAGCTCTGACCATCATGGTGGCAGGAGAGCAGAGCACCTTCTCCAGGGTGGAGTGGGTGCTGCAGAGCTGCCTGGGGGTAGGATGGTTTGGAGTGACACTGTGAGCTTCTGTAAACAAAAGCCCAGTGGCAAAGCAGAGGAATTTCTTCATGGAAGGGGTCATTAAGCATTGGAAGGGGCTGCCCAGAGAGGTGGTGGGGTCACCATTCTTGGAGTCGTTCAAGAAACGCCTGGCTGTGGCCCTCAGTGCTCTGGTCTGGGTGACAAGCTGGTGGTGATCAGTCAAAGGTTGGGCTCGATGATCTTAGAGGTCTTTTCCAACCCAAATCATTGTGGGATTCTGTGAAAACAGAGCCTCCCCCGCCGCTGTTCAGTCCATATGCAAATCCCATTAAGCACGTCACCCCCCTGCACACATCTGGGCTGCTTGGCTCCAGATGTGAAGCCTTTGGGGTGGGGTGAGATGTAACATGTGCTCCAGGCCGGGAGGTGGCTGCCAGCCAGGAAAGTGCCAGCAGCTTTTGGAAAAGCCACAAAACAAAAGCACTTCAAAGCTGCGCTGTCCAGCGTGCGCCGCCCGCAGCCCCCAGCCTTGTCATGTGGGCTCCTCTGAGCATCAGAGGGCTGAAAAGGGCCCTTGGGTCATGAGTTACATTACATCATACGATATCTCTGCTCAAACTCCGTCCCAAACTAGCCAGGGCTGCTTTTCCCATCTAGTCTGCTCCTGTTGGAAGCCCTTCGGAGCCCCCTCTGTGATTAGAAACACTGTTTGCCTTTGTAACCTAAAGCTTTTGTGGTCAGTCTGTTTCCTTCTGTTCCCATGCCAGCATTGTCCTCCAGCTGAAGTGGTGCTTTCCCTATCTCCTTCTTCACCCCCTGCTTTCCTTGTGGAGCACAATGCTCCCCTGTCCGCAGCACTGCTGGGGCTGCTGCATGCGGTGATGGGCATGGGTGATGTGCTTCGAGGAGATGTAGATGCATGGGCTTGTCTTAGCTGGAGCTGGGCAGGAACAGTTGGGATCAGAACTAACTCTTCTCCCCTCTCTTGATCTGTACCATCAGTCTGCTTGGCTCAGGAAAGATGGAGGAGAACAAAGAAAATGACCTTCAGCCTCCAGTACCTCAATCTTATGCAGCAACTGTAGCCAGACAAAGTACAGTGCCTTCAACTTCGACCATGCCAGGTAAGCACCACATCTGCCCTTCCTCGGGCAGAAGCCACAAAACCCCCTGGGGCAAAGTGGAAAGTGTCCCAGATTCCAAGGGTTCAGCCAGGATCACGTCATGTGCGCTACACACTGGGGCAGCAGGACTTTGGAGCTCACCTGGTTCATCCCCTGCCACAAAATCGGGCCGGGAGTTTTCTGCTTGCTTCCTGGGCCCCTGTGCAGAGCTGTGCCCCAGACAGGCCCAAGGCAGAGCAGGAGCCGCTGTTTCTCAGACAGCAGCAGCTGCCAGGTGGTTTCCAGGGGTCGTAACTGTGGGTGTAGAAGTCGGGTCTCACTGCTTTTGTGGTGAGATTGCCTCGGATTCTCTGAAGCTGCTACACCTTGCACTAAGCTGCTGCAGGAAAAGACTGAGTGACCATCTCACTATATTCCCAGGTCTAAGATCCACGTAAAAATGTAGCTCTTACTCTGAAATTGGTGCTTAGGATGATGGCAGGAGGAGGAAAGCTGCTGCCACAGGAGCTGACCATGTAGTTCATCTGTAATCCATAGTGTTTGGAGCTCACCTGGTTCATCCCCTGCCACAAAAACAGGCCAGGAGTTTTCTGCTTGCTTCCTGGGCCCCTGTGCAGAGCTGTGCCCCAGACAGGCCCAAGGCAGAGCAGGAGCCGCTGTTTCTCAGACAGCAGCAGCTGCCAGGTGGTTTCCAGGGGTCGTAACTGTGGGTGTAGAAGTCAGGTCTCACTGCTTTTGTGGTGAGATTGCCTCGGATTCTCTGAAGCTGCTACACCTTGCACTAAGCTGCTGCAGGAAAAGACTGAGTGACCATCTCACTATATTCCCAGGTCTAAGATCCACGTAAAAATGTAGCTCTTACTCTGAAATTGGTGCTTAGGATGATGGCAGGAGGAGGAAAGCTGCTGCCACAGGAGCTGACCATGTAGTTCATCCGTAATCCATAGTGTCCATGGAGACACCTTCCTCTTCCTTACTCCCTCAGCTCTGCCACAAGCCAGAGGAAGCAGCTCAGTGCTAAAAAGGTGGTCACAGTGTCTGCTGCTTGTTTGCAGCCTCCTCCCATCCCTTCCTGCAGCAACACTTTGTGTTTTCCCTGTCCAGGTTACTCGGAGGACGGCGGAGCCCTGCGGGGGGAGGTTATCCCAGAGCACGAGTTTGCGACTGGACCAGTCTGTCTGGACGACGAGAATGAGTTTCCTCCTGTGAGCATTCGGGACCCCTAAACCTGCAGTGCAGCCCTCATGCTAAGAAGGAAGTAGTTACCTCTCCCAGAAGAGATTCCATTGCCCCTCCTTGTCCCAGCTCACCGTGAAGCCTAAAATAACTGAATGACTTCTAGGGACAGTGCCAGGAAAATGACACCCCCAGCAGCTGGGGATGGGGCAAAAATGATCAAACCTAAGTAGAGACAGAGCTGAGCAAACTTGCTGAATGGTGTTCAGATCCAGACCTAACCTCTGTGCCTTCAGCAGATTTCTAATATTACCAGGAATAGTTTTAATTGGAACAATTTAGAAATAAAAACTTAATACCCCGTTGCATTTTCAGTCAGTTGTATTAGTTCATGGAATGCAACTGGAACATACCTGAACCTCACCAGTCTCTTCATTTCCAAGCT
Organism: Callaeas wilsoni; assembly: GCA_013398955.1. Taxonomy (NCBI): domain Eukaryota; kingdom Metazoa; phylum Chordata; class Aves; order Passeriformes; family Callaeidae; genus Callaeas; species Callaeas wilsoni. Next base: position 8,319 of record VWPU01004145.1, on the reverse strand, counting down.
AACTGAGAAGGAAACTCCTTTTCCAAGTGCAAAGATGAAAGGAATAACAGAGTTTTAAACCATTTTATGGTTTTTATATGGCACTTTCTCAGTTACCATTGGAAGGAGCTGGTGGATTTTTCAAGCTAACTTCATCCTGGCAGTGTCTTTCCGGCTCCTTTTCCTATTCCACACTCACTTATTAAGTATCTAACCCCTAACTGGACAAATGTTGGTCTGTGCTATGCTCTGGTTGTAATCAGTGGTGTCTTCATAGCAGTAATGCAGCAGGATACTGTAATGGATTTCAGGTTACAGCCTTGGCAGGCTTTTGGAATTCCTGACTTCATTTTTACATATCCTGCTGCTGGAGTTTTGCCTGAAAAGGAGGAAGTACAAACCTTATCCCAGGATTGGTTCCATGTGCTGAGCTGACCTCTGTGAGGCACCTTCCTCTGAGCTGATGCAAAGTGTTACTTAGATAAAAGGAGACTGGCTCATGACTCCCTTTGAGCCAACACCACCTAAACCCAGCTCAACTCACACAACCCTCAGATTGTTTCTTTCCTTACCTGAACATTCCCTGCTGCAAAAAAAGCAGGAATTTCCCAGTTGTCTGACACCATTACTCAGGAAGGATATTTAAAATGTCTCCTTCTGTGTGCCCACGGAGAAGGTGATGGCCCAGGCCCCTGGAAGGAGCAGCAGGGACAGAGAGAAATCCTTTGTTTCCTTCTGCTAAACCTGCTCTTGAACTCGTGGTTTGGGGACAAGCAAATGCCAGCAAGCAGGAATCACGCTGCTCCTGAATGAGGCTTCCTGCTGGGACTGTGCTGGATGAAAGCAGCCCCAAACCCCTGCTGCACCACAGCAGGTGCTTTATGAAATGAACTTTGATCCCTCCAAATCCTGTCATTAACCTGACAGAGCGAGTGACATGTGTATTGTTAGGGAGGAGGCGGTGTGGGAAGGGAAGGCGCTTTCCAAAAATACTCCCTGATAACGGTGGCGTAGCAAGCGGAGCTTCCAGATAAAGCCCCTGCTCTCGGGTTCGGGTCTGCCCCTCGCAGTGGGAGCACTCAGGATGTTTGGATGCTCTGGATTCCACCGAACTTGGCTGTTTTCTCAGCACTTGAGACCTTCAGTCTCAGTGAAGGGGGTTTCAGGCATCGGTCACTCCGGAGAAGGAGGGAGAGAAAACCTGACCTTATCCAACAAAAATGTTTTGACAGCGTTCGGCTTTGCGGAAACATGGGAAGGGTTCTGTTTGTTTTCCAGTGTGCAACAAAAAGACATTTAAAAACCTCAAAACTTGTGACAAAAACGGAATATTCACCCGCAGCCCACGGTATGGCTTTGAACTCAGGCATGGTTCTGGAGAAACAGCAGTGCTCAAACCCCACAGTTTCTCCCCATTTTGAAACCTCTTGTCTTCCCTTGACCTCAAGCAAGACTTCAGAGGCTCAGCTGTTAAAGAGTGAGGAAAACCAGCTTCAGCCTGACATAAAATCTGTCAAACACTGCCTGTTCCTTAAGTGGAAGGAGGGACAGATCAGAGAGGAGATGAGAAGCCCAAGGAGGACTCGTAAAAAGCGGCCTCACAAGAGGGAACGTGGATGTTGCTGCCGCCGGTGCCGGGATTGCGGAAGGATCCCGCGGCAAGAGGTTAAACCAGTTCAGTGACAGCTCCTGCGTGCCTGGGGTGGATTAAGCACTCTCAAGTCACTGCTGATCTTGGGCAGGAAGGACTCAGGTGTTTTTGAGGGGGACAGGGGCTGGAGTGTGCCAGGAGGAGGCTGCAGAGCCCTCACCCTGCGGGATCAGAAAGTTTAACGGGTGGGAAGAGCAAACCCAGCTCTGGCTGCAAAATGGTGGCAATTTGGGCTGTTTTCTGGTCACCTGCCTGAGCAGCCACCCCTGTTCTGTGGGTGCATCAGGGAGTGAGGTTTCCAGGGTGCTGGGAGCTGTTAGTGTGTGTGTTGGGTCAGGCAGGGCACTGCAGTTTTGGGGTAGTGCTGTGAGGTTTGGCAAAAGAAATCCTGCGGGATTCTGCAAGCAGCACAGCCTGTGTGCACCTGAGGAGTGCAACCAAGGATCTTCCCAAAACTTCTGGGATTCAGTAGAAAAGGTGATTTCTTCCAGCAGATCGGTCAGTGCATTTCCAGGCATGTGTGATCCATCCTGCATTTGGCTGCAGGGCCCAGAGGGGAAGGTTTTATCAGGAGAGCCATTTCATTAAGTCAATCTTCATCAGCTGCAATCCGCTCTCCCAAGGCAGCTTCCCCTCACTGATAATCCATCACTCTTAAAAAACCATCTCTTTCCCATCGGTTTTTGGCTGCTCCAAAATGGTTTGGCCAGTTTCCTGTGCTGCCAGAAGATGCTGCTGCCTGTAGGAGGGACAAAATCCGGAGAGATCTACAGCAGGGCAGAAATCAGTGTGCTGTCATGGGGTCCACACACCCCTCTGCTGCTCCAGACCGCAGATCTTGAGACAAGAAACCAGGTTGCAGATACATCTCTGGCTCTGTGGAACCAGTATTGGCCCAGATTCCTCCTGCCTGTTTGCTGGATGGCTTTTCTCTCATTCTGTTGAATGGATGTGGATGCTAATTATTTTAAATGATTATATTTAACAACTGGCTGGTAGCAGAGGAAAGGCCACAGCTTTTCCAGTGAGGCTCTACTTGTAATTCTGTTTCACAGGGGATGAGGGAGTTTGGCAGAACCTGGCTCCTGCCCTTGTGGCTCAGACGGGCATTTTGGGCAGCTGGGCCTTGCAGGATTAAGCCCAGCTTATCAGTACATTATCTGAGGTTTTTTGGGAATTGTGCCATCCAGTGTCAATGCTTGTGCCTGGAAAGCTGGCGAGTGATGGTCCTGCAGCTCGGGTGATGGTCCTGCAGCTCG
>VWPU01004144.1:0-33490 GCA_013398955.1 Callaeas wilsoni | reverse complement strand
GGGTTTGCTCCCGAGCAGCCCTGGGGGCACAGGCCCACTGGAAGCTCCTGTGGGAAGGCCCCCGAAGCTGCGCCATCCCTGGGAGCACGGCCACAACGTGGAGGGCCAGTTCTCCTCCCCGCAGAGCGCTCGCAGTCCGCGGTGTCCGCAAAGCGGCCGCGGCCGTTCCTGCCCCGCAGCGGGGATCTGCTGCGGGCCCGCTCCCTGCCGGCCTCTGCCGCGCCCCGCACCTGCAAAGAGAGCTGTGGAGAGTTCCTGCCCTTTGCTCCTGAAAGGACCAGAGTCGCTGGGGAATCCCCAGAAGTTCTGGGAGGGGACATTTCGGAGCCTCCCAAAGGCTCTTCTGGAGGGCTGCCAAGGCCAAAGGGCCAAAGGCACACAAATGGGATGGATCCATGTGGGATGCTTTGAGAGGAAGCAGCATTGTGGCTGTGAAGAATGCTGCAGTGTGGGAGGGACAAAGGAGAAATGCTGAGATCCTAGAAAGAAATCCACTGCTCCTCTGGTGCCCTGACCCACCTCCCCAGAGTTACCTTCGTCCTACCACGCAAACCCTGCGGTCCCATAGCAGCCACCTACCTGCTTGCTGCTGGCTGGCCACTGACTGAGGAAGGAAGGGGCATATGGTGGTGCCAGCGAGGAAGAAGGCCTTTCTCCAATCTTCAGGTCAGAGCATCTGGAGAAAAAAACATTGATCTCAGATGAGGGCTGTTGTTGCAGCCTCCTCTGGGGTTGAGTCGTATTCTCGGAGAGGTTTCTATGACAGAGAGAAGATTTAACCAATGGAAAATTCAGCTAGGGTCTTCCCACCCGGTCTGCTCCTGTCCCAGCAAAACCTCATCTTTATACCTTCTTCAGCCTCCATTTGATAAATTCACAGATTTCTTTGGCTTGGAAGGGACCTTAAAGCTCATTTTGTTCCACCCCCCCTGTCATGGGCAGGAATACCTTACAATACACCACGTTCCTCCAAGCCCTGTCCAGCCTGGCCTTGAACACTTCCAGGGACGGGGCACCCACAGCTTCTTTGGGCAGCCTGTGCCATTGTCCCAGCACCCTTACACTGAAGCATTTCTTCCTAATAGCTAATGTAAACCTGCCCTTTGTCAGCTGAAAACTGATTCCCTTCCTCCTGTTCAACTCTCCCTGATAACGAGTCCCTCCCCATCTTTCCTGGTGAGCCCCTTTAAGTTCTCTCCCTCTTCTGTACATAAGTCCAGCATCAGAGAGCGGACAAGTAGCAGGTTACATCAGGGCAGCAGCCTGAAGGACAGACATGGGCTAGTACAGATTTCACAGCACTAAATGATGCAGGTGGTAATTGCATTCAGTGAGAAAAACACTCAGGAGTATGAGAAGCAAAACAATAAACAGGGAAAAGGAAACGCCTTCTGAACACATCGGAATCCTGGCTATTACCTGGTGTAAAACAGCAGGTAGGCTTGCTGCCTGAGAGCTGTGTCAATGCAACAAAGCTCCACAGACTCATCATCCATCTGGTACCACAGTCCGTTGCTGGCCTGTAAAAAAAAGGCAAGGATCGCTGCATGGTTTCCCTCCAAAAACACAGGCGGAAAACTACCAAAGAGTATGTCAAAACAAATCCAGTCCAGCCCCTAAGGAGACATTCTGCCCCAAAACCTGGGCTGTCAGTGACACTGACAGCAAAGTTTATCTTCCCCAGCACACATTTTTCCCCACACCACTGGGAAGGAAGCTGCTCTTTACCTTTGTGTAGCACAAATAGTGTCCTCCGTGGCAGCTGACCCCACTGTGCACCAGGACGGCATACAAGGAGTAATGGAGGGGTTCTCCATCTGCCTGGGACATGTACGGGCGAAGATCCAGGTGCTCGGGGTACTTCACAACCTACGGAGACACCAAGAGGGCTCAGAAGCGATCCTGACCTGTGACACGAAACAGCCTGCCAATTCCAGGGGCCAGAGGTGTGTAAATACATCTTTGGGGCTCATGAGCAGCTGGTTTTCCATAAAGCGACATGTAATGGTTGGGGTGGCAGGAAACTGTTCTTGGCCAAAGCAGCTCTGTTGGAGAAGAGCGCTTGCCTGTCTTCCCAAGTGAATTGTCCTCTCCCCAGAAGGGAACACGACTAACCCCACGTGAGTGGCTTGTGATAGGCTCTGGGAAATCTGCCGCAGGAAGAGAAAGCTGCACACCACTTGTGTACACACCTTGCTGATCTTCCTGCCGGTGAAGCAGTCAAACCTTTTCAGGCACACCGTGAGAACCCTGGGTGCACAGTGGACTGTGAACCTCTTGGAGGCGGCAACATTCTTCTTACACCTTGAAAGCAAGCACAGAGCCCGCTGCTGAAATGCACCCAATCCTCCCCCACGGTGGCCAGGCAACCTTTCCTGTCTCACACAGCTTTTGCTATTCTAAGGCTGTTCACTGCCCTGTTTTTAAACAAGCTGCATCTCATCTGTGTGCAGTAAAACTCCATGAGAGGACGGCTTCTGCTCATTGGCATGCAGCCCCCTCATGCAGGATCTCGTGTTAACATGTTCTTACTGATCATCTTACGTGTTACAGTTATAGCAGTTTTCACCATCCAGGTGCTCGGGTGTCACAAAGTCCTGCAGAGCTGCAGTGAGGGACGAGGCTGCCTGGAGGAGTGAGAAATGAGCGCACTGAGCTGTGGGAAATGACCTCACCCAAACATTCCCCAGGAGCTGACAAGAAGACCCCTTCAGCCGATGCTGTAGAGACCCACCATGAACCTGCAAGCAGTGTCAAGAAGGAGGCAGAAAGAGAGTGTGATGCTGAACACTTCTCTGTGTCCCAGGGGCTCCTGGAGCCATCAAGAGCCCCCTCCCTGCACCATGGCTCAGTTCAACCAGTGAGGGTGTGCAGGGGCATCCGTGGTGAAAACAATCCAAGCCATCAGCCTGGGAGCCAGACGGGCGTTGCGGGAGGGCAAAGGGAAGAAGAATGAGGATATATCAAGGGTGCAGAGAGGGTAATGCTGCTTGTCCAGCTTGAAGACAGCATCTACAGAGAGACCAGTGCCACGGCCTCTGCGGGAGGACACCATCCATTCCCTTTCCCACCCACCACCAAGATCTCTTGGGTTCACAGTCTACGTTTTTGTAGACTACACGTGTCGTAGTCTACACGTGTTCACTCTGGGAAGCTACAAGGGCCTTGGGATGTCTTGAAGCACAATTGCAAAGCCTCTTACTTTGATATCCAAAGGGACATCCAGGAAGGCCTCGTAGGAATCGGAAATGGCTTTGCAGCTGAAGCAGGTGACTGGAAGGAAAAATCCAAATGCTGAGCAATGGGGAGCTGACTGACATTGCCCATTTACACGTGCTGTACCTGTCCCACCAGTCCCAGGACCAGCTGTCAGGCACAGGCAGACAGAAGGGCACAGGCAATGTTAAAGCGTGCAGTATTTGTGGAAACGTACCTCTGGATCTCAGAAAGCCCCCAAATATTTGATGGACAATGGTAGTAGACTGAGAAGAGATGTCCAAGCTGGAAACAAGTGGTAAAACAGAGCATTATCTCCTCCCAGAGTTTTGCTTTGCCTGAAAGCCCACGGTTTAGGTTCCCCTTGATGGGAGCACATCAAGCAGTCCAAAGGGCTCAGAACTTTGTAAGGGTAATTTGCTTGTGCTTACTCGCTGCCTGCACTCAGACAAGCTGTCTGCATGGCATTGACGGTACAGCATAAGAAGTCATGGGCATCTTCCTCCCTGCCAGGCTGAAAATGTTCTCCTATGCCTAAGAAAGAAGAAGTTTGTAGTTCTCCCATACAAGAAGGGAAGAAAACCTGTCAAAGCACCTGGAATGACTTACGCCTGAAAACCTGGAGGACAGCCAAAGGCAGGATGGCACTGACAGAGGAATGCAAGACGTTGTTAACGTGCGCTTCCATGACGCACATCATGCAGAAATCTTGCTGGTCACCTGAAGAGGGAGGCAGGGAAGGTCCTTAGCTTAGCAAAATACCCATAGCAATGGGATTCTCCTCCTCTTCCACTCCAGTGCAATACTCCACTCCTCCCAATGTCCCAATGATCCCAGGGCATTTTAGCATGCAGAAAATCTTCTTCAGAGGAATGCTAAACTGACAGAAGTTTTCTGTGCAATAAGCCAAGAGGGTTTACCTTGCAGGAATAGAGACCTGGAGCTAGAAAGAGGTGCTTTCATGAAGAGTAAGACAGCTGGGTAGGACAAGTAGCTTCTAGGCTTGAGTGCTCAAAGAACATAAACTCATGGGGCTGACAAAGGGCTGCTGTTGTCCTAAGTCAGATTCCAGGTTCTGGGAATCTTTGGGATTTGATTAACAGGTTTTCAAGGAGATGTTCCTAAAAGCACTCACAGGCCCGGCTGTGCTCTCGGGAGAGCAGGTAGTTGGCCAGCGGGGGGGTGTAGGTCAAGCACTGCAGGACAGCGTTGAGGAAGCACGTGTTGCCCACATTGAGGAGTCCCGCTCCAGCACTCTGTCTTTGCTGCCAGACCATGCAAATCTTCTCCGGTGGAAAGAGGATCCTTTTGGGAGGAGCTATTCCCTCGGCAATGACTGCAGAGAAATTCCATTTGAAAAGAGATGAGCTTATGGAAACTTTGAGTTCTCTACACGAGCCCTCAGGAAAACCAGCTCGAACCTTCAACTCAGTATCAGGGGAAGCCTAGCACTGCCACTGAAATTTACTGGTTTGGAAAAGTCTGTTCCCCTGCTTACTTTGCCAAGAGTCCAACAAACCCAAACTCTGATTTCTGGGCCTTTGGGCTGCCTTCCTTTCTCACTAGAGTTGCAGACTGGATTATCAGGTCAAGCTTTCCCTTTTCCTGATTGTAACTTACTGAAAACAAGCAAGTACTGAACAGAGAAGGTAACTCAAGGATGTCAGACCTCTCTATGAGCAATGATGTTTCAAGGTCTTGTACACAGCGGCAAAAGAGAGACAAAAGGTGAGTGTGACTAATCATAAACACCTGAGTCAGTCTGGCTGCTCTCAGGAAACATCCCAGAGTTCACTCCAGCTTGTGAGCACATCATTCTGGGATCTGACCACCAGTCACGTCAGCTGTCTGTGGGGATTCACAACATCCAAACCTGCCAAGGGAAGCTGTTACTCACAGGAATCATTCCATGTTGTGGCCATTGCCCCTCTCAGGAACAGATGGCAAAGCTCGCGGTGACCAAGGATGTCAGGACGTGCACCAGAAAGAGATCAGTATCACTTTCCTCACCTGATTGCAAAGAAATTACTGTAGCTCACCAAAAGTATAAAAACTCCAAGTAACCACAGCCCATAGAACAGCACATGCCATCAGATGTTTCAGTGGTGCTTGCAGCTGCTGCTGAACTGCAGGCTCACACCCTTATGATCAGTGACAGAGCCCCAGCTCACAGTAAGGTCAGAGGTCCTTCTGGAGTGCTCCAGTGCACGTTACCTTCTCTGGAGAGGCCCCGCTGCTGCTCTCCTGGCACCGCAGCAGCAGCGGAGCTCTCTGGCTTTGCCACCTCCTCTGCAGGAGTGACCAGCTTTCAGCCACTAATTTAACTACTGCCTTTGCAGGCTCTCCTTTTCCTGTCTCACTCCCTCCTGCAGCAGTCAAGGTGGGCTTTTTGCCACTCTAGGCTGAGCCCAGCCCCTCAGACTACAGTCACCCCCTACTTACCTATCCTAGGCTAAATTAAAGAAACGAGAATCAGCAAATAGGAACTCTAGCCTAGCCCGTATCTGGGCAGCCTACAAAGGTGTAACAGCCTAGCCTACAGCTGGGAAGGTATAAACCAGCCTAGACTCTTATCCCATATCTCCTTCCTCTATGATCTATCCCAAGAGTCAAATCATCATTACCTTTGAGAGGATGAAAGTTGAGGAGGACAGCAAACAATAAATTTGTTTCAAAGGCAGGCACGTTAAGTAGCCAAGGAAGAAGCTGAGTTATCTGAAGGCCAGCTCCGACCAACTAACTCTTGTTGGCCTGCTCTCAGGACACTGAGCATTGGGCAGGTGAGGTCACAATCACTGCAGAGGTGCCACATCTCTGCCCCTCTGTGACACGGGGCCACACAGGGATGTGTCCCCTTGAGGCCACAGAACCACATGGCTCCTGGGCACAGGAATCCACGTGGCTCCTCTCACGGGTGGGAATCACTGGGACTCCCCCTGTGCTGCTGCTGCAGAGCACATCACCGGCTGGCAGAGCTGCCACTCCTTCCCCAAAGCGCAGAGCCCGAGGAGCAAAGGCCTGCCCAGAGCTGTCAGCAAGCCTGGTCACAGTTCCGTCAGGCACACAGGCTGCTGGGGATTTCTGTTCCACTCCTCCCAGGCACAGCGCCTGTAGCAAAGCACCCAAGCTCTCACAGGGTCATTCCCAAGGAATTTTAGCTGCCCTCGAGGTACACGGGCTGATCCTGGACTGGCACCACCAAAGGGACCCTCCAGAGGCTGCTGCACTGGGTGGGCCTTGGCTGCCAGGCCCCCACCCAGCTGCTGCCCCTCCTGGGAAGCTTTTTAGCAGCTTCACATTTACTTCTTCCTCCAGGCTTGCTTAGGCTGTGATCAGACACAGCTTTAGCTGGAACCCCACTCAGGATGGCTGGAGGCAGTTTTGCTCCTGCTGCACCTGACCTACGTAGTTTTGGGCTATCCTCTGGACGCCTGGAGTTCTGAGCAGCCTCTGAGCAGCAGGCAGCTGCTGTTTCTTGTGCTCCGAGGAGGCAGCTGGTTGCTGTTCACCCCCACTCGAACTGGCTGCTCTGGCCCCTGCCCAGCCTGGGCCATCAAGCTTCACCCGCTTCTGTCGCAAGGCAGACACCGACAGCGAGGATGGCTTTTTGGAGATCAGGGTGCACCAAACACCCTCCTGCTGGGGACAGTCTGAGGCACGGGCAGGAGGGGCCAGAACCACCACAGCCCTGGAGCAATTCACCCCGTTTGCATTGGTGCTAATTGAGGAATTGTGTTTTCACTCTCACTTCCAGCTGGGGAATAATTGCCCTTTTTCCCTGCAAGCCCCACACCAGCCTCAGAGCAGGATCCAAGAACCTGTGTGGGCAGTGAGCCCCTTCAGCTGTGACACAGCTGTGCCCTCCCGGCGCTGGAAGGTGGGGCTCCTGTGGGACCTTCTCCAGCTCCCTGCACGGCCCCGAGCCCTCTCGCCTGGAACACGGCTCCCCTCTCTCACAGGGAACAAGTCTGGCATTTACACAGCTCTGCTCAAGAGCCTTTGGCAGCAGTCAGGGCTCAGGGCCTGTAAACAGAGAGGGGCACTGAGGAACGCTGACGGAGGCAATTAATGATGGAGTTTGTGACCACTGCTCCTGTCCCCTGCTCATAGGGGGCATGATACTTTTGAAATTATGTCACTTTTTCAAGTTTTAATGAAATTAACTTTTAAATAATTGTTTTCACTAATCATAACCAGTATGTTACTCATAAGCAGTGTGTTAGTTTTAAATCACTTTTAGCCAGCATTTAGCAACGTTTGTCATAAGCCGCTATTGTGGGAACAGAGTTTGGAAAAATTACTGGCATTTTAAAGTTGTGCTAAACTAACCCTGATACGCCTCAAGGAACAAAGTCTGGAGAAAGATGTATCGCTGAAACTGGACACAAGGAATGCAGAGTTTATAGGCCACAAGGACATTTTACAGAAAGCAGCAGATAAGGAAGAGACTAAGAAAGACCATTCAGTTCGTAACAGAGAACTGTCTACTATATTGTGATTGTTGTATCCACACGGCAAGCCAAGGATTTAGATTCTCCGCAGCCTGCAGAGCTCCCAGGTGATTCGGCACCGTAATAAAACTGCTCCCACCAGAGGTTTAGTGGCATCCCTCTGAGCTGGGGGGAAGCTGCAGCCTTAGGGGAGGAAGCTCTGCTTTCTGCACTTTATTTTGACGCCTCATCGAAACCACCGCAAGATTTAGACAAAAATCCAAGGGTAAGCGATCAAGAAGGCCTCTGACTGCTTAAACAAAACAGATTTTGGATGCCGATTGCTCCCTTTAGGCGGGAGTACTTCCATTCCATGGTCAGAAGGCTGCTCGGCCTGCCTGAGGCCAGAGGCACTCCACGGAGAGCTGGGCCGTGCCCTCGGTCACCGGGCAGCCCCAGGCTGGCACCAGGGCCGCTCTGCTCCCTGAGGGGGACCCGCCCCGGCTCAGAGCAGCGGGGCCGGCCACGGGGGCGAAGGAGAGGGGTGGCGTGTGCCGTTCTAGTCCGGCGCTGGGCGGGCCGCCGCCATCGCTGTGGTGACGGGGGCCTTCCATGCAGGCGGCGCGCACGATGGTGGCCCCCGGCCGGGGAGCCGCGGGAGTTGTTTTGGGGCGAGTTTGGGCCGTTTTGGTCATTTGGAGGGAGGCGCGTGGGTGGGGAGAGCTCTCGGCCCCGGGGCTCCGCACGGCTGTGGCAGGGCGGCTCGGGAGGCGCTGGAGCTCCCCCGGCTGCTCCAGATCCAAAGCGCTGGACGTTTCCTTCTCTCCGTGCCCTCTTGCCTCCTTAGCCTGCCTTCTCCCGCCTCCGTCGGGCAGAGCCGTAGCCCTGGGGCTCTGCGTGGAGCAGGCCGGGTGGTAGTGCCATCTCGGGCGATTGGGCAAAGCGATTCCTTGGTGTGGGTTTGACATTCCCCAGCCAGACTGCCGCAGGAGCGCCGGGCTGTTCTGGGGAATGGCGCCGTTTGGAAGACTCGGCCGGAGCCTTGCTCAGAGGGACAGGGAGAGCTCCAGAAGCACAGAGCCGGCCTGGCTGGTGCAGAGGGGCACCGAGCAGGAGACAAAATCTGTTACAGAGAGGTGCCGCTGGCCACAAGAGCAAATGAGGAAATGTCGCTGTGCCTGCAGGTCAGAGGGAGCAGTGGATGTGATCAGCGGCGTTCGATCCCCCTGTCAGGTGGAGGTGGGATTGCAACAGCCCGTGAACGGCCTGGCTGGAGCAGGGCAGGGCTGGACACTGCCGTGGTCAGTGTGACATGGAACTGTGGCAGGCCTGCTCAGTGCAGAGCGGGTGCTCTGGCTCCTCTGCAGGCCCAGGTCACCTCGGGGGCTGCAGGCCCGGCTGGTGTCACGAGAGGCTGCACTCATCGCTGCTCTGACGTTGGGAATCTCTGATTCCCTTGTGGCTCACGTGCCGTTCCCCAGGCAGCATGGAGAGACCTCCCTGAGCCTCTGGTGCGCTTTGAGAAAGCCCAGCTCAGACCTGCTTCGTGTTCTAAGGAGGGAATTGGTCTCTGTCCATCGGCTGCAGAAGCCAGGAGCAGGTTACCGAGTGTGGGCACTTGGATGTTCTCCTCTCAGTGACCACTGGGGCTTTGGCCCTGAGGAGCTCCATGGGGCAGAGGGTGGGGATGTGGGATCAGGTGGCAGTGCTGGCTGCTGGAACGGCTCAGGCTCCTTGTCTGCCAGCTGCACTTGAGTGCATTGTGTCATTCCTGAACCAGAGATGCTCACCTGCCTCTCCCATCGAGTGGCTTTGCTTGCTTGGGGTCCTGTATTTCTTTCTGGTTGTCTTTCACAAATCCAGGGAAAAACATGAGCATTTATTTTTCAGTTCTTCCCCTCACCTAATCAGCCAGCTGCTTGTTTGGAGGCCTCTCACAATGTTGATACCGAAGCAGTCTTTTTGGGGTTCCCCATGGATTCTGAGAGACTGCAGGGTGAGAGGTCACAGATCAAGTGCTGCTTGTGGCCAGGGACTAAGGGAATGGCAAGCAGCTGGCTCACTGGATAGAGAAATCTCATTTCTGGCTAAGTGAACCCATTTCTGGCTCTTAGCCACAAACTGCTGGATCAGGTCCAGGCAGCTCTCTCTAGACTGCCCACACTGGTGAATGCAGCTGCCTCCTCACCCTTAATTTTTCTTCTTTTCAGACTCCACGTGCTTGATGACCTCCTGGCATGCCATGGCAAAACGAACCTTCTCTTCAGCTGCAAGGGTAGCACCTTCACCATGTGCTCCCCTTCTGGAGCAGGAGGTGCTGGCACATCAGCCATTGATCTGGGAGGGAGTGAAGCAGGGTGCACAGGAGAGCACAGCATGTCCCAGAGCCAGAGGCCATGGCACAGGCTGGACACGAGCTTGGGGAGACAAAGTGAAGTTCACCTCATCTTAGAAACCTCTGGAGAGCCTAGGTCAGGAATATGCCAGCACCCATCATGCCACTCTCTCCCTGTCTTGTTTGCAGACAAAGCTCCTGTTAAACCTGCCAGAGCTTCCCAGCTGGCCAGCAAACGGGAGAGCCTTTCACACACAGCCTCTCCCCCTTGGAGATCTCTCTGAGCTCCCCAAGTCCTTCTGATCTGCCCCATCCTTGACTTCTCCACCCCACTCCCTGCCCCAAGGGCCATTTTTGGGAAGGGCTTATCTGCAGGGCCTTTGGGAACTGGGAGCCTCGAGACTGAAGCCTTCCAGCAGAGCCCCAGCTCCCAGACATACCCAGCACCTGTGATGTAAATCTCCCTCGGAACTGTTGTGTGCTGAATAGAGCAGTCCCAGCACTACTGTGTTTCATCCCAGCGTTTCTTTCACCTCATTTTTTGTGTTGTAGGGTGTGGCCACTTCAGCGAGGCCCTGTGGTCCCCCCACCTTCCCCTGCCTGGCCTGGCTGTCCCCAGGGCACCTTGCTGAACTCTCCTGTGGTGCTGCTGACTGCCAGGCTCGTGTCATACGTCCTTTCTAGAGGATGGTTTTTGTCAGCAAACTCCCTGTGGAGGACAGCAACGCCGCAGAGAGGAGCCCAGGTGTCAGCAGAGAGCCTGGGTGTCCTGGGGCGTGGAGCTGCTGCAGGCCCAGGCTGCCCCAGCCTCACCCCATTCCAGCCAGCAGTGTGATACCGGGCTTACAAGTGTGGGAACCCCTCTGTGGCGTCCCTGTGGGGTGAGGAGGACAGGGCAGGGGAGAGCGTGAAGGGTGAGGGAAGAGCTTCCAGGAGTTCTGGATGGGGCCTGGTAAGGCCAGGGCAGCATGGGCTGCCACAGCCCAGCCTTCCTGGGTGCTCCTCAGGTGAGGTGCTGTAGGAAGGACCTTCACCCAAAGCCTTGGCTTTTCCCACTGCTCCTCCCAGACCCAGCGGGATGGCAGAAAAGGAGTCCAAGCACGGAGGATTTCCAGTGAAGAAGACACTGGGAGGAGCTGGATGTGTGTTCTTCCATTCCATAAAACGAGGAAAACCAGGGGCCAGAGTGAGAGGTGAGGAGTTTCCAAAGTCTGCTCATCTCTGCTGACTGCCCTCCTTGGCATGCAGGGACCCAGTGCCTCTGGCACAGACCCCACAGCTGTGTTGCACATCGTGAAGGTGACTGTCCTGCTTCTGGCCAGGATGGGGTAAACTTCTGCAGTAGCCAGGACGGGGCATGGCCAGGACCTGGAGGTTATTCTCTACCACCTCACATCATTTTCTGGGGACAGGGGAAGAAGTCTCCTCTGGCTCACGTGTGTGGTGGCCTGCTCATGTATTGCCAGGCTCCACGCGTGGATGGTTGTATGTGAATTGTTCCACTCCACTGTACACTCCATTATTAATGTTGTTGCTGTTCTGTTAATTTTCTTCTTTCATTGCTGTTTGCAGTGTGTTGTTTTGTCTCAGCCCATGATCTTTACCTTTCGTGCCTCCAGCTCTCCTCTCAAGCCCACCGGAGAGGGGAGTGAGCAGCACATGGTTTGCAGTGTTCTGGTGGGAACACCAGTTTGGGGAATACCATTCCCAGCCACGACAGTGAGTGCATGAACAGTCTCCGTGTCAGCCCCTCGTGCTCTGCAGCCACAACCTCCAGCACCAGCCTCCAAAGCAAGAGGCAGCACTCGGGCATTTGCAGTACTCACCCTGCTCCAGACATGGAAAATGTATAAACAGGCTTCCTCATGGCATTGAAGCTCCTGTCAGCTTCTCACACTCTTTGCCATGGTCAGCAACTCCTCTTGCAATGCTCAGGAGTTTCCCAGGTTTGTTCCATTAGCTAAGGCTTATGTGCCTTAATCATCCCCCCAAGTTGTTGGCATGTGGCATTGTTCCTTCCTGTCCTCTTCCTAGCTTTGATGAGCCAGTTTTCTCCATCTTGTGGTGGCTCTGAGCACCCTCTCTGACCAAACGCTCCCTTTGCAGCGACTCTTTCCCTTTGTGCCAGATTTGCCTGCCCACAGCGTCATTTTGTGGGTGCCAGGCACGGGACCCCTTTTGCCTCACATGATCTTCAAGGTCCCTTCCAACCCAAACCATTCTGTGGTTGTCTGAGGCTGCGGCCTTTCCCTGCCCTGTGCCCTGGTCACCGTGCCCAGAACCTGGAACCACCCACTCTGTGACATCAGCCCGAGGTGCCGTGGGCGATGCAGCTGCTGCAGGCACTCAGCTCTGGCTGCACTGGAAGAGACAAGCTTTTGCTTCAGCTGACACATGCTCCTGGCAGTGATGAATCTGCTGTACCTCTTCATCCTGCTGGCTGTGTACAGGCCTGCACATGGCACCTGGGACACCTGCAGGTATGGCCCCAGGCTCTGGGAGGGTGTTTGTCCCCCACTGCCACACCGTGTCTTCCCAAACCCCAGGTGGCAGCCACCTTGCCAGCGCCCAGGTGCTGGGGCAGAAGGACACGGCGTGAGCAGCAGCAGCTCTTGGGCAGGGCAGTAATGGCTTTCTGCTTGCAGAGGGACCTGCGGGCTCCGGCCCAGAGCTTCTGACTACAGCGTGCCACACATCGTGGGTGGCACAGGTGCCCAGCCAGGGGCCTGGCCCTGGATCGTCAGCATCCAGGATCCCAGGAAAATAGGCACTGGCCATACGTGCGGAGGGTCCCTCATCAGCCCACAGTGGGTCCTCACAGCAGCCCACTGCTTCCTCCAGGCCAGGTAGGGAGGAACAAGGAACGAGGGTATCCCCGCAACACAAGGAGTTGCCCAGCCTGCAGCAGCACATACTGCTCCCCTCCTGTCTCCTCGCAGTGTGCCCGGTGCCTCGGCACTGCAGAGCCCAGCTGAGAGACTGCTCAGAAGGCTGGGCTTGTGCCAGTGCTGCCTAGCAGCCTCCAGCTTGGCATTCCTGGAGCCTAAGGCACGCTAGGGCAGTCACACTCCTCATTGCTCTGCTTTCCTCTCTGCCTCGGGAAGCAGAAGGCAGGGAAGTGCTGAGCTGCCACGGCACACGGCTCTGCTCCCACTCGGCCCTCCCTGTGCCTTCCAGGAACGTCACCATGTGGCGCGTGCTGATCGGGGCCACCCAGCTGACCCGTCTGGGCCCCGAGGCCCAGGTGCGCCACGTCAAGCGGCTGCTGGCTCACCAACGCTACACTGCTGCTTCACAGCAGAACGACATCGCCTTGCTGGAGTTGGACCAGCCCGTGGAGTGCAGTGACTACGTCCAGCTTGCCTGTGTGCCCAATGCCTCGCTCACAGTGTCAGAGCTGAAAACCTGCTACATTGCTGGCTGGGGTTCCAGCAGTGCAAAAAGTGAGTTCCCAAAAAGGGCCCAGGCCCTGAGGGCAAGCTGGGAACACCAGAGAAATGGGTTGGGCTTCCTGACAGCAGAGAGCAAAGTCAGGCTGTAGGAGGTATGCCTCTGGAGAGATGGGCCTGACCTGCTCCCCAGAGGCAGACAGAAAGGACATAGCACTTCAACGGCTGCTCCAGAGGCAAAGCCAAGCCCTAGGGAAGGACTTCACCCCCACACAGGGGAGTAGAACCGGCAACAAGCTGCTGGGTGCTCATTTTCCTTCCTGTGCTCACAGCTCAGGGACCAAGTGATGTCCTGCAGGAGGCCAAGGTCCGCCTCCTCGACATCCGGCTCGTTAACAGCAGCCGGTGGTACGCGGGGACCATCCACACCCACAACCTGTGTGCCAGCTACCCACGGGGCGGCATCGACACCTGCCAGGTAGGAGTGCTGAGAGTCAGCCAGCCCCAGCAGTAAAGGTATCCCATCACCGCCGCGCAAACGTAGGCCAGCATGTGCTTTGCCTGGCCAATCACTTTTGCACCCCTGCGTCCCCACCACTGGTGGGGTTTCCTTGCCCAGTGCCCGTGTTCCCGAGGCCTGGCCCTCTGCCCAGAAAGCCCATCCGCTGCTCTCGGCAGCCCAGAGGCCCGGCTGCTGGATCATGCATGTTCTGCACGCCCAGGATCACTGTGCAGATACGAGAGGGGGCCCTGGTTCACAGATGCCCGACCTGTTCCCAGCTAAGGTTCTGGAGACTCCAGCACCTGAGCAGAGCCTTTTTGTGCCAGGAGCACAGCTGTGGCAGGGGCTGCAAGAGAGAAGCAAGCCTCTAGTGCTGACAGCAGCCAGCCAACAGCACCCTAATCCTCTTTCATCTGCTGCAGGGCGACAGCGGAGGGCCTCTGGTGTGCAAAGATAACAGTGCCAGCTACTTCTGGCTTGTTGGAGTGACCAGCTGGGGAAAAGGCTGTGCCAGAGCAAAACGGCCCGGAGTCTACACCTCCACTCAGCACTTCTACGACTGGATCCTGGTCCAGATGGGCCTGTGCCCAGCTGTAACAGCCACGCCAACAGAGCCAGCCCTCAGCTCAACCCCTTTTGAGCAGCCAGAGCCAGCACCAACACAGTCTGGCTGCTCTACTCCCACTCCACATCGTCCAGCTGTAACAGCCACGCCAACAGCAGAGCCAGCCCTCAGCTCAACCCCTTTTGAGCAGCCAGAGCCAGCACCAACACAGTCCGGCTGCTCTACTCCCACTCCATATCCACAGCCAGCTGTAACAGCCACGCCAACAGCAGAGCCAGCCCTCAGCTCAACCCCTTTTGAGCAGCCAATGCCAACGCAGTCTCTCCGGTTTACACCCGCTCCGCATCCCTACCAGATACTGGTGCAATTCTTAACTTGGGTGCACCAGATGCTGCAGAACCTAATAGGAAAAAAGACATGAGCAGCAGGATGAACAGGATCCAGTGCAGGCTGCAGTGGATCATGACCATTTGTACTGGGGCAGTGCCTGCTGATCCAAAGGCAGCCTCAGCGTCAAAGGTGTCCTCTGTCCTTCCCGTCTTCCTCCTCTGCATGCACACAAATGCTGAAGTTGATGTAGTTGTGGAAATAAAGTTTCCTATTGTCACTGTTAGCATGTGTTTTCAGTCCAGTTCACTCTTCTGTGCAAGGCAAGGAGTCCCAGGCTGGGCACCAGCAAAATGAAGCCGTGACGGGAGAAGGGAACACAGGTCACAGGGGCTACCACTCTTGAGGACAGCAGTTGGGAACACTGTTTTATGCTGCCCATCAGTTGCATCCCTGGGTGTGAGACTTGAAACTGGACTGTCTCGTGACTCAGGAGACACGGTTCTAGAAAGACTCAAGGTCTGCACGAAGGACTGAGCAAGGAGCTTGACATCCAGGGAGGAGACAAGTCAGCACCAGAGGGAGAATTGGACTGCGGGAAAAATGGGCAACCACCAGCACCTTCTCCTCCTGCAGCGCCCTGCACTCCTGGCCCCCATCTCCTGCCCCTCGCACGCCTCCCTGCAGCCCAGCCCCATAGCCAGGGCAGCCCAGCCCCCAGCTCCCCTGGGCTGCCCTACCCCTGGGTGCCATGCATGTGTCTCTCTGCCCTCTCCCCCACGCTGTAGGGCAGGGGGAGGTCAGGGGGCAGGAGGGGACGGTCAGTGCAGCGCTGCCCCTGCCCTGCCTGCTCGTGCTGCCCTGCAGAGGCCTAGGACCAGGCACTCCCAAATTGTGTGTGGGGCCCCAGAGTGCAGTGCTGCGGGGTGACCTCGTTTCCTGCACCCCTTGGCATTGCACAGGCACTGCAAAGGGGCCGGAAAGTTGACAGGATGAGCGGGTTTGGGGCCTGAAAATGCAGACCAGGTCTTCTGTTCCAGAGGCTTGAAAGCAGGCTCATATGGATGATTTTGGGGCTCCGAAACAGCTCGAGCCGTGCATTTTCTGAAGCAGGCAGAGGGGACTGAGTTGTGTCATTTGGGGCTTTAGGAACAGAAGTGAAGGGCTGCATTTTGGGGATTTCCTAACAGGCTCAGGAGCTGGATGTTTGGGCTCAGAAACAGGCTCTGAGTGAGCTGATTTGGGGGCCGGTTCCAGCAGGCAGTTTGGCTGTTGGTTCAGCAGGGCAGGAGGCTGTTGGGTGCAGTGGCAGAAAGCAGGCAGTAGGCACGGCACAGGGACCTTCCCTGGAGGGGAGCCTCTGATCACACCCCATCCTGGTGTTTGTGTGCCTGCTACCCACTGCGCTCAGCTCAGCATCTCAGGGGGTCTCTGGAAAGTTGCTTTTCAGACCGCACATGTTCTCTGAAAACCAACTCTTCTTTGTATGCTGCTTAAAATAGGTAATTAATAGTGCAAACTAATTCATATTTACACAGAGTACAGCTATGTCATTTAATAGTAATACTCCAATTATGGCGGTGGTTGATTTACGGCCTTTGTCAAAAGCCCAGACTTGCACACAGCTGGAGCTGAAATCCATTGTAGCTTTAGTGCCAAGCTGGGGCTCCAACTAGCCAGACCTGTAGCAAGCAGGAGCTGGAACCACATGGGTGTCTGAAACACGCATTAGCCAGAGGCAAAATTACCTGCAGCTATAATGAGCAGGAGTTAGCTGGAGTGCCCATTCTCTGGCTGGACTGCACTGCCAGTGGGGCTGGAGACTGGCCAGGCACAGGCCAAGGAGGAATGCCACAGCCAGGAGCGAGGAGTTCTGAGCAGTGGGGAGACTGAAGAGCATTGTGCAACCCCCCATACTGTGGCACATGAACTGTCTGCAGCTCCCCTGCAGACACTGCTGCACTCAGACTGACTCCACGAGTGTCAAACACTCAAGGAATATTTTGGCAAGGTGCCTCGTGTTCCCCTACACTGAGCATCTTTACCACTCTTTCTCTGAGGAAGCCACATCTCTGTGCTGAGGCTGGAGAGCAAACACTGGGTAATCTTCCAGGTAAAGTTAAAACGTATCAGAATCTCCTCAGTATCCTTAAATGTTTTCAGAGTCTTCTCCTCATTCTGCTTCTGAGGCTGCACATGCAAGGCTGAGATCTCTGTCACCCTGAGAAGGTCCGTGTGCCATTCCAAAAGCACTGCATACCATCATCTGTTCTAGAGCCAAGCAGCTCCCCAAAGCAGAGCAGAGAAAGGCAGGCAAGAAAGGGGCAGGCAAGTCACAGGGGGGTTGGATATGCAAGGAAATGCAAGGCAAGGGGGGTGAGGCAGGGCAAGGCAAGAGATGGGTCTGCAAGGCAAGGAGGGAGAAGGGAGGGGTGGGCAAGGCAAGGGAGATTAAGGCAAAGATAGGCAAGGGAATTGTATGCAAGGCAGGCAAGGCACAGGTAGGGAAGGCAAGACAAAGAAATTTTAATCTGGAAACAAAAGAGAAGAAAACAGTAGCTGGGTTTCACATTCATGTCGAAGGATATCAACACCAACATGCAAATGAGCTATGAGCTTTCCTTTCAATGTACTATCACATTCTTTCAATCGTGCATAGCTTCTGAACCAAAATTAACTGTATCAAGTGTAAATACTGGTCACAAAATGTACCCTCTCAACAAGCTATTGCTGTCTCCACCTTTAACTCACGTCCTGTAAAAAGCAGAACACCCCATGGAGCTTTGCACTCTCCTGCTCACATGCATGCACCATCACATCCTTTCACTCTTGCAGGTTCAAAAGCTAATACCTGGAGCAATTGCTCCCATAACAAAGGTCCTAGAACAAAAAGTAAGCACTGGCCTTCATTTCCCACTTGCAGCTGATAACCTGCACCACACAGCAGTCTCACAGAGTTCAGTTACAAAATTAGGAACATTCAGCATGTGGTCCCACAGAAAATGTTCCAGAAGAAAGAGGCTGTGCTGGAATCCACTTTTCTTTTGCAGCCTATAAACTGCACAGCCCACAAACAACTCACCTTTGTTCCCCTGCTACATGCAGGGTCACATTCCTTCAGTCTCCAAGAGCTGGGATCCAAAACTGAACCCCTTCATTAGCTACTCCCACACGAATGGTGCCAGGAAAGAAAAGCTCTTGGCTTTTTCCTGGGCACTGTCAGCGCTCATCAAAACAACCACACGATGGGGATGTGGACTTTGCAAAGAACGCACTCAGCTCGAAACCACCCCAAGGGCAGAGCCAAGGGGAAACGTCGCTGCTCTCAAATCAGCTGTGTCAGGACACAAGGATTTTGCTGATCTTCTCCTTCCAAGTGCAAACTCTTATTTGCACCATGCTGAAACGGCAACACAAACTCCTCTGCACTAATAAACCTTTTCACTCTCACAGAGTCCGGCCACAAACTTGAAAACATCTGCCTAAAACACAGCTCACAAAAGTGCCAGCTGGGAAAGCTGTTGCTGGCTGCAACTTCAACTGCACCCATCGAACTGCACCACACATCCTGCTAGCTGCACTTTCCTTCTCAGCTCGAGGTACCATCATCATCCTCCAGTCTCACAGATCCAAACAGAACGGCCCCAGGGACTGCTGAGACACTCAGAGTACCAGCACAAAAAGCTGAACAGCCTGGCTTTTGCACTCCCACTGTAACACAGCTGTAGCCGGTAGAACTGTATACAAGGAAAGGCAACAAAGTGCTCCAAGACCACACAAAATTGGTTGCTTTGCCAAAGAGAGGAACTATAAGACCGTCTCAAAAGAAATGAGATTCCCTCCTCAACAACAGAAAACATCCAGGAACTGATGCCTTAGAAAGGTAGCAGAACACTGTTCCTGAGTGTCTTCTCCCCTGGCTGCTACGTCAGCTGCACACCGACTGACCATAGCTGCTTACCTTGCCCCAGAATACATGTACTGCCAAAAATTTCAGAAGACCACCTCTGAAAAGTAGGAACTACGTGCCAAATTGACAATTTCAGGAGACCGCCTTCAAAGGATGGGTACCAACGCCCTAATTGTGCAAGTCGAGGAAATGCTTCCATAACAAATATGCCAGGACAGAAAGTTGCTGCTGCCATGTGGCATTAGGCACCTTCTTATCTGCACCTGAGACACCGGGGCTAGGTCCTTTCCTTCTGCTCACAAAACAGTGCCATCCTCTCTGAGGAAGCTACCAGCCAAAACTTGGATACCACCTCCACTATCGAATACATGCAAGAACTACAAGTTCAGCATGCAGTGCCAGGCTGTGCCCCCCTCTGCCCCCGAGCCCAGCAGCACTGTCACCTGGAGGCACCCCTGGATGGGTTAAATACTCACAAACCTGTATTGTCAATTATCCTAACCCTAAATCCAACCCCCAGGCCTAATGCTAGCCCTAAACCTAAACCACAGCCCTTAACTAATCCCAAACTCTAACCCTAATCCATAACTGTTCACCCAAACCCTACCAACCCTATCCCCAACCGCTAACCTAACCCTAATCCTTTTATTTCTTAGTACTGCTTTTTACCATCAGGTGTCAGCAGTGACTGTGTGATGTCAGTGTGCCCGCCTGGTTTTCGGTTTGGTCCGGGGTTTTGTGGGGGTTTTCTGTTGGTTTGGGGTTTGGGTTTTTTGTTGCAGTGCTGCTTTTCGTCATTCGGTGGTAGCAGGGAGAGTGCAACGGCAGGGCACACGGCTAGAATGTGTTAATTCAACATTTTAGGTTACGTTTATGTACTCTGTATAGATCTCTACCCACCCATTCTCCTATTGTGACGTGCTCTGGGGTCCAATTCATTTTTTTCTAAGTTAATATTATTTATCAGTGTGTATAGAAATGAGGAGGTTTACAGGTTTAATTGTTTTATAAGTGGCGGTGTAAAAACAATTAGGCCCTAAGTTGGATAATTCATTGCTAATTTGCATTGTTGCTCATTAACAATTAATTATACTATTAATAATCAGTTCTCCAGATGTAAGTGGGGAAGTGGAGAAGAATAGTAACAATATGAATTGTGTTACTTTGATCTGGACTTCTGATTAGGGCTATATATACTATAAATAAAGAGAAGAAAAGTAACAGTCTAGCATGGCATTAGAAAGTGGCTTGCTCCCTGGGATTAATTTTTTAGTTCTTTTTAATTAAAAAAAAAGAAGTTATGACTAGGGAGCAAGCCAGTTTCTGCTGCTGCTTTTATTTTAAAATAACGTGAGACAAAGGAGAGAAAACACAATAGAAATAATAAAAGAAACGAGGAAAAGAGGGAAGAGAGACACAAATATAAAAGGGAAAAGAGACAAAAAGTTGAGAGACAGAGTAGACAGAGATCAGGAGGGAAGGAGACAAAGAGAAGAGAGAGGGACGTATTTGAAGAGGGAAGAGAGCAAGAGAGGAGCACAAAGGAGGGAGCAAGAGGCTAAAGGGTGCAGAGAGAGGAGTGGCTAAAAGAGGGAGAAGAGAGAGCAAGGCTACGACACAAGAGGGAGAGAGACTAAGGCAAAGAAGAGACAGGTGGGGAGCAGAGAGAAGGGGTGGAGTGAGGCATAGGAGACACAGAGGGAAGAGAAAAGGAGACACACAAAGGAAAGGGAGAGAGAGAGAAAAGATGAGAAAGAGTCTAAAAGAGATAGAACAGAGACAAACACAGAAACAAGAAAGATGAATGTAACAAGGAATAGGAAGCAGAAACAAGGAGGAATAGGAAGTAGACACTACAAAAGAGAAAACTGCTAAGATGCCTAGAAAGAAAAACCTGCAAAGATGCCTGGAAAACTGTACTGTCAGTAAACTCACATATGCCACAAACCTGCTCAGTGCATTGACACACCTGAAGAATGAGATTCCAGCGTGAGGGAAAAGTGCAAGAGAGACCATGAGAATCACATTCAGGAGGCACACAAGATGATTAGAAACTGGAAATTACAAAGAAGACCAGAAAGTTGACACCAGGAAAGATGGGAAAGTAGAATACAAAGCAGGCACTAAAAAGATGAATAGAAAGCAAAATAAAAAAATATATATTAGATGAATATCAAGATATATTCACACACAGGTACTGCAGCCCTGCACTCCCTCCAGTCTGTTCTCTACTGCCTTGGAGGTGTCAGCTGGTTTAGTCTCAAGAGTCTTGGAGGACTATCTGGCTCTTTTATTTTTTACTAAGCTGTTTGCTTTTTAACCCCTTTTTATGCTGCTTTGGGTTGTAACCTCCCTTTTTTGGAGGGGCTCTGTATGAGCCACCTGCTCCCCCCCTCACCCCATCGCTGTCCCAGTGACACTGGGGTGCTCCCAGCACCCTCCCAGGCCTCCCCAGCCCCAAAAGAAGGCACAAAATGAGTGAAACTGCCCTGGGCAGCACCTTGCTGACCTAATAATCTAATAATGCCATTTACATCTGTATGTGGCCCAGCCCCACAAAGGGAGGGGAGCCCCCAAACAGGTGTAGCCCCCCAGATCCTGCCCTGCAGCAGAGGGGGAGTGTGCCCGAGGATGGTGCCTCAGCCCCCGGAGCTGCTCTGCTGTCAACACACACATGCACATTCCAGTAAAGAATGCTTGAGACCCCAGGTGGATGTAACTTTATTTTATACTAATTTTGGCGGTTCTGGAGGGTAGGGAGAGTCATCATCATTTAACACTTCATGCTGTCATCTAAATACTCCATACAAATACAGGTGATAAATGAAAATACAGATTTTAGCACATATATATTGTTGAAATTCATGTTGAGAACAGATAAACAACAACAAGCAGCACATCTTATCCCTGCATAAAATGCCATTTTCCAGTTTCACACAGTAGACAGATCAAAAGCAAGAAAGAGTGAGTTATGCAAGCCAAGCTATTCCTAGCTTGGATACATCACTTTACCATCAAGGAATGCATTGCCAAACAACATGGCCACTGCCACCCCTTTTAAATTTGACTGAACTTTGTCCACATAACAAGAACAGAATTTGATCCTTCTACTGGAGAGTGCTTTGCTGGTGAAGAACACCCTGTATGCTGAGCTGCTGAACAGTGTTTACAAAACAGCAAGGTGTGTTTGTACTGACTAGCAACCAGGAAAGAAAAAGCCTCTCTCACACACAGAGGGGGGTTGGGCTGAACAACAATAAATATCAAATCTACAAAATTACTGAGAATCATCTATAAATGGAGAAGGCAAATGTAACGAACTGGAAATCAGCAACATCAAAGACACTACCACTCATTAGTAAAACTCTGAGATGTGTAATGATGGAGCATTATTTAGCACTTTGCTTTTATTTACTTAACGATGTCTCCAAACTGAAATTTCATTTAGTTGCAGTATAAGACATGCCATTAAGCTGAGCTACCAATCTCAAGTTTCCTTCACAGTGAGTGGTGATATGGCCATTAAAATTCAACATGTGATCCACCAAATCAAACGTGAGGTCTAATTTTGGACAGGATAAATGACCCTCATGTTTACAAGAGCTCCTGTGAGTCCAATGACCGAAATGGTTATTGCACACTGCTTCCTTCACCTGAATGATCATGAATGACACACTGGGAGCACAGAGTGAGCGTGCCACAGTTGTTGGGAAACAGGGATGCACCGGGAAGGCCACTCTCCAAAGGGGTCACTGAGACAGAGCTGGACTATGAGCAATGTCACATACTCCCCTTGTGTTCTGCAGTTCTGTACATCAGGAACAGTGCAGGATCTGAGCTGCACAAAACCACGTTTCAGCTGCTGTTACCCCCTTCTTGGTTTCACCTCTGAACGTTTCACTCTGTGACTAAGGATCTGATCCTTGCTTTGTGAAAAAGCATCTGCGTACATGGAAGACAGAGTAGATTTGCAATGAGCATGCTGATCAACATCATCAGGGCAGGAATCTCTTTGGCATGACAGGGTAACCTTACTGCCCCTCAAAGTCCTATTGTGCTACCTAAATTGGATCTGTACAGAACAATTAAACAAAAAGGATCATTCTTCCTGAAAGTAGCAAAGCCAAGTTATGACTTTACTGTGAAACAACTCTTTCAGGGCAGCAGTCTCAAATGCAGTTTATCAGCAACAACTCCTGTTTCTTCAGCTCTTAAAAGAAGCAATCAGAGTTCATTTTTCAAAGTTTGGCAGGAAAATTATCTTCCAATTTCACTTCTAGAGCGCCCATACTTGGAAAATCCTTCTGTAACTCCAGATCACTGGTAGACTGAGCCAGAGCCTTGGCATTTATTTTTAAGGCTTTCAGCTGTATCCTGTTATCACTGTCCTCACCATCAGAGACTGGACTTATTTCTTGGATTTTCAAGAGATCTCCGGTACTGAAAGTCTTCTCTGTGTTACTGGAACTCATTCTCAGGGCTCTTTGTGGAAGGCCTTCCTTTCTCGAGCTGATCTTCTGAAGTTTAACAGGGAGCTTGCTCTTCTCTCCTGCCACATCAGCGCAGTCAAGTGGACAAACCTGCTCTCTTCTGCTTTTCTTATCAAAAGGACTGTTCAAAAGAGATGACTGGGACAGGTTTTCTTCCTGCTCTTTAACACTGTAAGGAGGAGTGGGGACTTCAAACGTGGCATGAAACTGAGAATAATCGACACGGAAAAAGCCATCTTCCAGGGACATTACTGGGAGGAACCTGTGACCCCAAAGGACTTCATCTTCTGTGTACGAGGTCCTGGCTTGGCACGTCATTCCTATGGAAATGGACCAGAGCACAGCATTCCAATGGCAGCAAGCAGACTGGCACACAGAACAAAAACTACACGGCAAGGCTGACAGATAAAAATCAACTGCAGCCAGTAAGCCAACGATTTTATAGATTACAAAATGGGGCAATTGCTCCTAGACAATCTTCTGACAGTCAATGGAGGGCCTCTAATTGCCTGACAAGATTTTTATGCAAATATTGGATTAAATATTGCTGACTAGCAACCAAGCAAAAGCAAAATGTAAAATTAAAACAGTATTAGCTTGTGTGCTGGTTTCAGCTGGAATAGAGTTAATTTTTTTCATGGTGTCTAGTACTGGAAGCCTACAATTATGTCATCCCAAAGCTTCTCTTTTCCAGGCTGAACAATCTCAACTCAGCCTTGAGAGAGTAAGGAATACTGTTTGTTGGGAGAAACAACTATTGCTTGGCAGAGACTTGCAGAATCCTTTGGCAAGGATCAGGTGTTGGGGGAGACAATGCCAAATAACAAATGTAATCTCGCTTTTCTTCTGCAGGCAGTGTTACTTTTTCTCCAAACAGTATGTCAAGACAAAAGCTGTGCAGAGACACTGAAGCTGCCTTTTCATGCTAAGACACAGGTGGCATTGTAAACTCACTGAAGATTTTTTTTCCACTTAGTACAAATGTGTCAATGGCAGTATTTACATGTGTGAACTCACAGCTAAAATGTGTTCTAACCGAGCTGGCAAGTCTGTTACCATCTCACCGCAACAGCACTCACAATAATTTATACAAATACCCCAGGTGAGCAGAACTGTAAGACTTCCTGTCACGGTAGTCTGCAGAGGCAGAACAAGCAGTCAGTAAGCCCAAATTCTCATTTGCTCTGCAGTTCCTGCCACACAGATTCTCAAATGTAAATGCCTCCCTTCGAAAATCCAGATAGGTAACTGCATTAAGGGAGCTTATGAATGCGTGCTTATCTAAAATAAATGCTTCAGCTGCAGGGTAAGATGAGGCCTCTGCAGGGATCTAAAGACTGCCAGGCGGAGTGTGAGAGAGCATTCTGCCCCCTGGGCCGTGTATTTGCCCAGGGCCAGCGGGTGGAGAGCAGGCAGTGAGATGGCTGCACACGGCTGCACGAAGGCGGGCCGCGGCTTCCGAGGCAGGAGCGAGGCAGCTGCTAATCTTGTGGAAACGATGAGAAAGCTCTCTGATTAATCAAAGTTTAACAAATGCTCAAAAGAAGGAAGAAGATGATCAGAATACTGATGACTGTACTGAATGATTTGGACTTGCACAGTACTCATGGATCGTTGATGAAGAGCTCCTTATATAACTGGAACCCATTTTCATGGGATTCATAAAAGAATTGAGTCCTCAAAAGACAAGACCACAAAATCAGCTGTCATCTGGACCATACCCAAATTTGCAAAAAAAAGCCTTCTCATATTTGTCAATAACCACATATGTCTGCGATTTTTGTAACGATGAGGTCTTTATTTGTGCTGTGAAACTGGATTTCTTAGTCTGAATTCAATTCAATGCAAGCTAGGCTGAAAGAAATTTTGCAGCACTGGCAACTTTTAAAGTTCAACTTTCTTTCAGAGTGGTGGTCCTTAAAACAGAAGCCTCATAAGAGTGTTGAGCTGTTCCACAGAGAGTGGCAGGCTGTGCCTGTGCCTGGATGTGCTGGCCACTTTGGGAATTGGTAATGCAGAGCCCCGTGGGGAAGGGAGGTCTCTTCTGGCTGCTGAGAGCCTCTGAAGCTCTGCAGCATATGGCAGGATATGCTGGAGCATCCAGGACTAACAGCTGCCTTGCTAAAAATATCAGGACTGAAAACAAAGACTAAAAATTAGAGCATGCATATTACTGTAAGTCTTACCGGTAGTCTCGACGATTCCTTCAAGGATGACAACTATTTCAAATTGCTCACTCCTCAGTGATCTTTGTGAGAGACAAAAAAAGGGGCTCTCTGAGTTAATCTCATGGCAGATGGTTAAAGGGGAAACTAAAAACAGCTGGTCAGCTCCAGTTCCAAATCCAACATCCAGTTCACACTGGTCTAGTGGCAGAAATTCTCCCTCCGGCGTCTGTCTGGACTGAAGATAAAAAGATGATTTAGTAGTCACCGTGTGAGGCAGAACATGAAATCAGTGCAATAAAGATTAAACCTGCCTCTTCCATGACATTATCAGCTGCATCCATTAGGTCTGGGGGCTTCATAATGGAGATATAAGTAA
This sequence comes from Callaeas wilsoni, assembly GCA_013398955.1. Classification (NCBI taxonomy): domain Eukaryota; kingdom Metazoa; phylum Chordata; class Aves; order Passeriformes; family Callaeidae; genus Callaeas; species Callaeas wilsoni. Next base: position 7,782 of record VWPU01004144.1, on the reverse strand, counting down.
TGCTAAATGCTATGGGGCTACTATGCAAGACCAGCTTGGACTTTTCTTATTACGCCCATGGATCTCATCACCACCTACAACCTTTACTGTGACATACAGACATGTACATAGATATTTATACACTTCGACAAAAGTGACACTGCATGCCTTGTAATGGACAGAATATCCTATGGAACGGATAGAACGCCACAAGAATACCCTGTGGCAAATTTCCTGGTAACGAGACCAAAATCTGCAAGCCGAGCACATTCTATTCTGTTGTTTGAACCGACGTTCCGCTGGGTTTGTGTGTTACTAACGTCCGTTTGGCAGGCACTGTGAGGTACTACCTCACAGGCAAACACCACAGGAATTGCACAGTAAGTCTGCTAAGTGGCATTTTCACAGAACCACCTGCATTGATACCGATGATGCAATCATCCCTTGCATGTGCTGGATACTGACCTTAAAAATGAACTTATTATTAAGCTAAGTGCCTCACTTTTCTTCCCATCATTTGATGGGACCAATAAAAATACAGATATGATAGCTTCCCTCCACCCCACAGTGTTCCCTCCAAATCTTCCTGGTATTCAAAGTATAACTGAAAATTACATCACTTGGCCAGGCAGCTCCTCACCTGATTGCTCTGAAGGTCTCTGGTGGAAATTGCCCATTAAAATTAGAAGGTTTGCACAGCTGATATAAATCCTATTTAAAATTCTTTCTGCTCATTGTTTGATTAAAAAGCACTTAGCTCTTCAAGAAGATGAGTACTGATTATACATAAATAAAATTATAAATTATACTATCACAAATGAATAAATAAATAGTTTTGTGTTGCATTTGTATTGACAAATGTACTGGTTCCACTGCTTGGAAATACTGTTCATTGAGAGCAAGCCAAAGGTGGCAGTTTTGCCATCAACTTAGATCTGACTAGTATTCTTGTAAAAAAGTTTCTGTCTTTAAAGAAAATCTCCAAGCAACTAGTCTGTCTTCATATTTCTCTGCTCTTCACGTGTACCTTAAAAATGCTGACTTTATAGCTGCCTGGTATTTACTGGAGATTACATAACCAGCTAGGCAGCTGCTGGAGCACAGCTCCTTATTAAATACAATCCTTTATTTCATTTATGTGCTACATGTTTGTTTTGCCAATGAGGAAAAAACATTCTTCTCCTTATTAAATACAATCCTTTATTTCATTTATGTGCTACATGTTTGTTTTGCCAATGAGGAAAAAACATTCTTCTCCTTATTAAATACAATCCTTTATTTCATTTATGTGCTACATGTTTGTTTTGCCAATGAGGAAAAAACATTCTTCTCCTTATTAAATACAATCCTTTATTTCATTTATGTGCTACATGTTTGTTTTGCCAATGAGGAAAAAACATTCTTCCTGTCTACCTGACAAAGTTCTCCCCTGCACAGGAGGACAAGAGTCAATTCTCCATTACTGATGAAGACAGAGAAAACACCAGGTGATTGCAGGTAAAAGCATTTTCACCAATAATGTAGGATTATTGGAAATAAAAGCGATCACCACTGCTACTCCATACCAGTCGTGACAGTCCCTGTTACATGCAAAGGTGTCAGCAGCCTGCTGCAAAAACACCTTTTCTCTTTCGCTGAGGCAAGCAGCAGAACTGAGCTGCAGGCTGTGCCTCTGCTTTTGTTGCCTGGCTACTGTTCTTGCAGTGGGTGCACGAATTGATTGCCCAGGCGTGATCTTTGCTCCAAGCCTTGACGAGAGCTGTCTGAACCAACACCCAAATCTCAAATTGTCCCAAAGTTTTACCAAATACATTTACCTAGACAAAAATGTGCACTTTTGCACAAACTGCTGCCTGACTGACTTAAGAACTGTTTGATCTACAAACCATTTTTCTTTGTGGAGAAGTCTTCGATCAAATCCATTCAATAGTAAACAAATCCAGCGAGGGTGATTAGAGGTAACAGATCTGAGAGAAAGCAGAAGGTTGTGTCTGAGGTGTTCAGGATCTGACATACAGGATTGATTTATGCAGGGCATGGAGGATTTTTGAAAGAAACTTCTTTTTTGAATAAAAATAAGTTAACCTGAATGAAGAGAGCTTAGTAGCCCCAGGCTCCTGGGCAGTGACCTTTGTTTTACACGTACAGCTTTACTCGAAGGATCACAAAACGAGGCAGAGGACTATAAACTGTCAGCAGTAAGTCTGGAAGGAACACTTGTGATTCTTTATTTTGACCATCCACATAACACAAAGACGAGTAAATTTTGCAGATTAATACATGTTCAACAAGGGCACAATTACTTAGAAATGCCTTGGCTTGCAATTTAAATGTGGTCAGAGATGGATAATCTAAAGGTCTCAAAGCATTTCTCCAAAAGTTAATTTTTTCACAGCTAAAAAAAAAAAAAGAAAAAAAGCTCCTGTGTGTTTAACTTTCTGCCACTGTATCTTTGTTTCGGTTTTTATTACAAGGCAGACCTCCACTGCATCACCACTTAGTCTGTTTTAGTGTCTGAACAAACACATCATGCCCTTCAAATCTTCACTCCTATCCTTTACTCGTTCTCTTTGCTTTTCTAAACCCTGTTGTTTATGCACCCCCCTCTTTAACTGCACATGATGCAGTTTTACTATTATTAACCCTCTGTCAGTTCACTCATTAGAGAACTCACATAATTATGTTTTGATATCCAGGTGGACTAATTAAGCACTGGGACAGAAAAAGGGGGATGCAAAAGACGCAGCAGCATCAAGCTTAATATTGTATCACGTTGTAGAGGAAGCTACCAATCTAGAAAATGCTAAACTGGTATGATGCCTTGGAGAGGCTGCCCTGGAGCAGAGGCTGGACAGAGTGAAAGGATAAAGGGCAGGGATTTATGGAAAGGCCTTGCCAGGGCACACCTTGGGCAGTGCAGGAGTCTCACAGAGACTGCACCCAGGATGGACACAGCCACACGTTTTTGGGACAGATAGAAGTTTTGTCCATTTGCATATCAGAGGTTAATTGTCCAATTTCAGCTTCAGGCAGTGCAGTCCCATTCTCTCAGTTTCCTCCCCCCCAACTCACTTTTGTTTCCATTTCTCGGGGCCTGAGACAGTGAGGTGTCCTTGATTCTCAGGCCTGGAGAGGAATTGTTGTGTCTGACCAAAAGGGGAAAAGCAGTTGCTCACACTCTGTATGGAGCTCAGAGTTACACACTAAAGAACTGCAGGATTACAAATAGATGAAAATATAAAAGCTAAAATCCTAAGGCACCAGGTACATGCTCATTGCTCCTCCCCCACACTCAGACTACCAGCTTGCAAGAAGTGTTATTGCATTTTCTATTACTGCAACAATAGGATCTTGTTACTCTGATATCCTTGTGGAAGATCTGTGTGGAGGTTTTCGGTTGTGACACTGTACCTGGAGCTCTACCATAGATAACTCCCAGATCACTGCTACTTTTTAATGTAGTCTAGCTGCCCATGCTGTAAATACAACCTGTGTGAGCTGGGCTTGTTCAGACCAGAGAAGAGAAGGCGTAGAGGGGGATCTAACAGAAACATTCCAAAACCTGAGAGGAAGGTGGTCAAGAAGCCAGAGCCAGGCTTTTCACAGAGGTGCCTGGCAGTAATGAGAGACAACAGGTAGAAGTTGAAACAAGGGAAGTTTGGATTGGATTGAAGAAAAACCTTTTCATCGTAGGACAGTTAAGCAGTGGAGAAGCTCGCCCAGCAAGGCTGTGCAGTCTCTTTTCTTAGAGGTTTCCTAAACTGTACTGGAAAAAGCCCAGAGTGACCTGGTCTAATCTCCCAGCTCACCATACTTTCAGCAGAAGGTTGGACCAGAGACTTCCTGAAGTTCCTTCCAATCTGAACGGTTCTGTAATATTAAAAAACATAATTTTTTGCACTTTCTGCCCTGCTTATCAAGTTAGTGAAATCGCAATATAATGGGTCTTCTTACTTATTTCCCTTGCCTGTCACCTGCCATCTGTGAACTTTGTGTCACAATTTTGTTTGCTTTCAGCTTATTCAAGGCCGTTAGTAAGCACAGCCTAAAGAATAGGTGCCTGCTGGTTCTAACCCAAAGCTCACTGCCTCTGTGGCTATCACGCTTCACAACTGTATTTTTAAAACCATTGTTAGCACATGTTGAAAACAGGCTATGATGATTTTACATTCCTCAACATTCTGAACCAAAAGGTCCTACTCTAGCTGAAACACTACATAGGCAACTTCACACACCAACACTATCATGTTTATCAATGACATATGTAATCACATCAAGAGAAGGTAAAAATACGTACTGTGACTGAGTTTTACCAAATCGACACTGATTGCCATCCTGGTGTTCTGCCTGAGGCACCCTAGTAAGATCCAGGAATCAACAAGCAGAAAAATACAGTTCACTGTGACATTAAAAAGTCCAGGACCTGAAACTGCACATTTTCAGCAGCTAGTTCCAAATAGCTTTTTTCTATTTCTTGCCCCAGGATTTTGCTTTTTCCAGCTTCTGTAGCACTCAATGTAAATTAGAAAGACTTGGGTTTCTGGGAAAGTTTTTGCTGAAACACACGCAATTAGTCTTGTAGCTGTTTTCCAAACTCTCCATAACTCAGTCCAAAAAGAGCCTCAGACTTTTGCATGCTGTCACTACGCCATGCTGCTGCACATCCCTGGACCCAAAGAAAAGCCAGCCCAGTGTGGCAGCACCATTGTAGTCTACTGAATGCACATGGGCACGTGTCACGCTGTCACTAAATGCTATTCAGACAGACTCACATTAGTGCACTTTCTTTACAAAGGTAAATAAATCCTCAGAGCTCCATTGGGCCGAGCAAAACACTACATTCGCTACTAAATATATCTCCTAGCTCAAGTACAAAATGTGATGCATTTCTTCACATTCCTTCACTGTGACACCAGTACAAAAGAAAATTCTAGCTACCTAATCAGGTGCAGAAGTGTAGCAAGATCAGCTGTTAGCAGCACTGCAGGGGAGTCCAGGGCACAGAGCCCAAACCACAAAAAGGCAGCATTTGCTGAAGACAGCAAGTGAATTCTGGCACATTCAGCAGAAGTTTACAGGACACACAAAGCTACCTCAGAGCAGCTGATGGAAATTCACAGGCGATCTGAACAGCCCCCACTGGCTCCTAGAACGGTGTGTCCAGTTCAGTGAGCACCTTTACAAAATGATGAGGATTTACAGGAAGACATGGGAACCAATACCACGCCTTTCAATGAGGGGCAGCTACTGCACATTCCATTTTAAATCTTCTTCTGTTCATAGCTTGTTATTTGCCAAAGGTTGCAAAGCAGCTTGAAGACAACACATGGGCATGATGATCACACAAAATAGATCCAGAATTGCTGACTGATTGGCCTACAAAACCTCTTAGGTATCCTAAGACACAGTGGTCATGCAGGTCCCTCAAATGTCCCTGAGTTTTCTGTCCCAGTCATCTGCATACCAGCATTGTGTAGCAATAGAACTGTCAGCAGAAAGCACATCAGCTTGTATATTTGGTGTCTTATTTCAAAAGCAAATGAGTTACACTCTCCATAAAAACACAATGTGACCCCACTTTTATTCCACTTTGACCTGCATTCCATTTTGAATGATGGAATTAAATACTTTAGAGGAGATTTCTGCTTGATAGCAACAAAAACCATGGTTCAGCTGGCTTTCCAATTCCTATGAAAATTGCTCCAGTGTAACTCCTTACAGCTTGTTCCCATACATATATCCAGCTTCTTTTCAAATCTTAGCAGATTCTCCATTTTAAGTGTATTCTGTAGCAAGAAAAATTAACAGCTCAGTCTTGCATTGGGCACAGAACAGAAGGAAAACAGCCTTTCATATTTACCACTGCCCTGCCACCCACTGCTGCATGCTTGTTTATGCAGATTATTGAAAAGGCCAGTTGCTCCAAAGAGAGAATTACCAGACCGAGTACAGAACATTTATAACACTCAAATAGGATATCCTGAAATTAATGTCATCACTGGGATCCAGCTTCTGCCAGCTGAGGAGCTTCAGACAGAGCTCCTCACCAAGTGCTCCCCTGACAAGACACAGCTGCTGGGAGAAGCTACATTGCTTAGTCTCAGCATGCCAGACAGTGTTTTCCTTCCATTCTACTCCAGCCCAGTTTATCCTCTGGACTTTCGTGCTTGCCAAACTCTTCTGTCCTGACAATTTTGTTGTTGTTGTTGTTGTTATGATCTCCTTTGAATTCCAGTTTTTTTGCATTCTGAATTATAGTGATCATTGTCAGTGATTAATAAACAGATACTGGTGACAATCAAAGGGTGTTTCCACTAAAGCACCTATACAATCCCTCTGAAATGCTGTGAGGTCACTAGCTGGAACACTGGCATAAGAAACTGCAAGTTAAAGCTCACCAAGTTTCCCCAAAGGGAAGAGGAGGTCAAGGTTGATCTTCATCCTAGTTTAATGCCACCACAAATCAATTCCTTATTCCCAGCCATCATCCGCTCAGCAGCATGCCTTAGTACCCTTCCTTGCAGCGATCCTGCATCCTGACACACCCATCCATCCTGACCAAATCGGGTTTCTGCCAGCCTCACAATCCGCTGAAATGCCCCGGGAGGTCTCTGCCGAGAGGGTTTTCCCCTGTGCCTGCTGGGCTCTTTCACGGCTCCTGCTACGGACAGCTACACCAAATTCTTCCACAGTTCTTCACACAGCCCCAGCCACAGCCCCTCACCCGCATGCCAGGGCACAGGACGGCTGCCCCGGGGCAGGGCAGAGCTGCCAGCACGCAACAGCCCCACGCTACCTGCCCTATGTGCACATCCCCGCACCCTGCCCACGTCGCCCACCGCCACCCAGGTGCCCTATGCCACCCGCCGTGGCGGCAGGCCTCACCTTGATCAGCTTGCAGCGGATCTGGGCGGACACCATGTGGCTGTTGCGGAGGTTGCCGACACGAAACATGAGGCAGAGCTTGGCGTCGCGCTGCGAGATGACCGCGGCACGGCTGAACATGAGGGTCTCGGCCCGCTTCTTGGGCTGGGACATCTTGATGAACATGCAGCCGATGAGGAACGCATCGACGACGGAGCCCAGCAGCGACTGGAAGAGGAAAAGCACGATGCCCTCAGGGCAGCGCTCCGTAATGTAGCGGTGCCCGTAGCCGATGGTGGCCTCGGTCTCTATGAAGAAGAGGAAGGCGGAGGGGAAGTTGTACACGTTGGCCACGCACGGGCTGTACGTGTCGCCGTGCGCCTGCTGCAGGTCACCGCGCAGGTAGGCGATGCCCCACCACATCGAGGCCATGACCAGCCAGGCCACCGTGTAGGTCAGCAGGAAGATGAGCAGGTTCCAGCGCCACTTGAGGTCCACCAGCGTGGTGAAGAGGTCGGAGAGGTAGCGGCTGCTCTCGCCGCCCAGGTTCCCGTGCTGCACGTTGCAGCGCCCGTTCTTGTCCACGAAGCGCTGCCGCTCTCTGCGGGCGCTGCAGCGAGCGAGGCCCACGGCCTGGTACTCGTCCCCAAACTTCCTGCGCACGGCTGACATGCCGCCGGCTGCCGAGGTGCTCCGCGGGCACGCCTTTTATGCGGCGGGGCGGGACGGGACGGTGACCGCACCTCGCTGCCTGCGCGCAGCAGCCGCCGGACGCGGCGCCAGCCCCCAGGGCTTGGGGCGCACCCGGATGCCCGCGGAGCCGGAGCGGGAGCGGGGCGCTGCCAGCGCTGCCCGATGGCGAGCAGGGCAGGGGAAGGGCCGGAGCAGCCCCGGCCTGAGCGGGCACACGGCAGCGGGACCGCGCAGCCGGCGAGGAGA
>VWPU01004143.1:0-40908 GCA_013398955.1 Callaeas wilsoni | reverse complement strand
AAGTTCCCATCCCCATGAGCTCAGCTGGGCTGTACTGTGGCCACCAGGGCCGGGCGTGGGAGCGTTTTTGTGCCTCCACGGCCCAGCTGTTGCTAACGGAGCTCTTCCCTTCCCCTCTGGCTGTTTGTGCTGCGCAGCCCCCGCAGCGGGGCTGGAGGAGCCCCTCGCTCCCTGCCCTGGGATCGGGGCTGCTCAGCCCAGGCCACGAGATAAGATGTCCCTCACCTGGAGACAGATGCATGTGAGGCTTTTTGCGATGACATTCGGAGGAAGCCTCTCAACCCTCAGCTTTCCCCAGGAGGATGAAACAGATCCCCCAGCGACGTTCAAAGCTTTGCGCTGCTTCCAAAGTGCAGTAATTTAACTTTATATCAGCCATGTTTGCAGCAGCTGTCAGTCACCATGACAACAATATTAACACTCGTGATGGCTTTGTTGTGAGCACCAGAGAATGTAATATTCTGGAGGGAAGAAGCAGCAATTGCTTGAGCAGTTGCTCACAGCCCAAGTGACTCTGTTGAACTGGGAGAGGTTCAAACTGTATTTTAAACATACAAAGAAAAGGCTTGCCTTTGGAGTATAAAATGACTTGAATTAACTTCAGTCTGACAAGGGGAAGCAAAGGGAATCACTGGAATAAATATGTGTGAGACTGGAAGATTAGAAAGACACATTCCAAAAATCTCACAGAAATGCAAACTCCCTCTTTTTAAAGGCACTGCCTCTGGAATGGCAATTTACATTTCTTTAAACTTGAGGAGGGGGAAGGAGGGTGATCTAAAGGGGGTTTGCCAGCCTTGTGGTTCTTGTCTTAAAACAGTTACTCACAGAATACTAAGGGTAGCTCTTAGTCTGTATTTTCTCTGAGAATTAAAACGGGGGGAAAGTGTCCTAGGTTTCAAACACTGGAATTTGTCTCTTAATCAGTTTCCTTTTTTGGGGAAAACCAAATCATTCTCTCTCTCAATATTTAGTATCTTTACTGTTTCTAGCCTCCCTCCTTCCCCTCCAGAGATACCCAGCATTAAGATAAGGCATTGATTGTCTACACTGGGAAATGCATTCTAGTTAATCAGTTCATTATTCCTTTTTTAACATAAGATTGATGACTTATTAAGCTATGGTTAATTACAGAGTTTATTACTTTGAAAATAAGGACAACTCCACAGCTTCAACTGGTTCTGCTCTTGGCTAATCTGTATTTCTGGCACTGCTGTGTCCTGGAGATCTGTGGCTTCCCTTTTGCACCCCGTCCATTGAAACCCAGTTTTGGGGTGTGCAGCTTCACACCTCTGGGGCCTGGTTGAGAAGGTGTGTCAGTGACCTCGCAGCTGCTGGTTTTCCCTGCAGGTCCAGAGCTGGGATCCCCCAAAACTTTATCAGCGTGGTTCAGAAGCCTCTGTAGCTCCAGGGCCGCAGTGAGGACCAGAGCTGGAGCATCACAGCACTGGGGAGGCTCCACAAGGAGCCCCAACCTGATCCATCGGACAAGGGAGAGAGCACCGAGCACCAGCGAAGTGAGGGAAGGAGTCTTGGATATACTCAGTACACAGCCTACATCCAGCTCCCTGCTCGCAAAAATGTCCCCTGCCAGCAGAGTGTCCGGAGCACCTCGTGCTCAGCCAGGGCACAGAGGAGCAATGGACACCCGGGGAGAGCCCGCAGGCTCGTCCAGCACGCAAAAGCCGACATTGCCAGTGGCAGAAACACCCAAAATTTTGTCTAATAATCCAACCAGGCTAGCAGGGAGTGTAGGCCCGCAGTGCCCACGGCTTAAGCAGCAGCACCTGCTAGGATTTTGGGAGGAGCTATGAGACAAACCTGGCAGTACAGCAGCAACACGCGCAGGGATGCTGCTGCCTCCTGCCGAGGGAGGACACAGCAACAGTTGTTAACCATGTTATCAGCTGCGTTTTCAGCTCCAAAATAGCAAGTTTTGAACCTAAAATTAACACCCAGCAGGCTGAAATGCAGAGAAGTGCGATGTGGATCTCGTATCTCCGGGCTGTGGGGGCATGGGCAGCGTTATTGCTGCCGGGCTTTCTGCTCGCACCGCTCCTGCCGTGGCTGCCACGCGGTGTCTGTGTGAGAGCAGCACCAGTTTAACGGGAAATTAAAAAATAATCAAGCACCTATAACACAGAGTGCTGCATGGGAGAGTCTGCAGAGCAGCACGGCTGTCATCAGAGGAGCGAGGCAGAGGGGCAGGTCGGGAGCTGAGGGCGGATTTCTCTCCCGAAACCATTTCTGGAGCAGTGGTGCTCTCTCCAGGCTGTGTGTTGGCTGAGACAAGGGACAGGCTGCAAAGCCATCGCTTTCTGAGCGATGTGCGAAAGAAGCCAAGAGGACAAAGTTGTAGTGAGCCCACATGTTCTCACTGTCAGTACTCCAGGTGGTGGAGGAGCTGTGAAGGAGATGCTGCAGCCTCCAGATCTTTCCTTTGGGTCCTCTGCTGTTTCACCATCAGGACCACAATTAGCCATGAACCCCACTCCTGCCTTGTGAAAATGTCAGCTTCCCAACATCCCTGAGAGAATACACTTTCAACAAAAACACAGATGTTAACTCAGTTCCTCCATCTTTCCGCCCTCCCATTTTTTCAGGCTGCTAACATCGTCCTTTTGGGAATGTACTCATGAACCATAAACATCTGTCGGTTCACTGCAAACAATTCCCAGCCTTTAGCTGAACAGGCTCCTGTCTCTCTTTCCTCCCTCCCAGCAGCCAGGCTGGTCACACTGGGATCGTGTGACATGAGGGGCAGGCAGAGGCTGACTGACATTTTGCCTTTAGACATGAAACAGGAGCTCGTAGCTTGTTTTCTCCCTCCAGAGGCAGCAATTTAGAGAAAAAGAAATTAAAGGCGTTGGGGTAGGAGCAGGAATAGCTCCAATGGCAGCTCACGAGAGTGGATTACAGGATGCAAAAGCTGTGGAAATGTCAGTAGGTGAGCAATGGGGTAAAAGTTTTAGAGTGTCCCCTGCCTGTGCCCTGCTCGGCACAGAGGGGTTGTGGGCACTGCCACCACGCTTCCCATGCCACTGCACAAGAAGATTCCACCCCTGGCCTGTGCCAGCCACCAGCACAGATGCAGAGACAGTGGCACCACTAAAACAGGCACAGGTTTTGTGGTGCCAGCCCAGCCGAGTGGGCGCCGTGCTCCGAGAACCTCCTGGACGCCTTGGAATGTCCCAGTGACCTTCGATCTTCATGCTTATATAAACAGAATTTGAAATTTCCACCCCCGGGCTCTAAAACCAATTTAAATTTTCATCTTTTGGGGCCAGGAACCACTGTTTCTACATCACAGATCTGGGTGCATCCTTCAGACAGGCAGCAGGAAGAGCAGGGAGCGAGCTTCTATCAGCCCCTCCGGCTTGGGAATTCAAAGCAGTGTGTTCAAGCAGGGGGTATCAGGTCTTGGTTTCCAGCTGTAAAATCAGAAGCCTCTGGGGGTTTCTGGATGTTTTCCAGTTGCCACCTGCTTTCCTTCATTGTGTATCCTTTTCCCTGCTGAAAAATAAATCAGCTGTGTGGTTTTTCTTAGGTTTATGAAGAGTATTGGTTTTGGTTTATTTTCTCTTATTTTCCAGAAACATTCACGTTCCAGGATAAAGTGCCATTCACGTAGGAAGATTTAGTCCCTCTTCATAAAGTTATATATTACAAGTGAAAGGGAAACAAGCATGGGCTGGCAGCAGAAAATTGAATTAGCTCAGCAGTACACTACACAAAATAAGACAAATTTTGTACAGAAATATAATTGAAGCTGCATTATTTATCCTCCCTTTTTGGGTTATTTGTCAAAGTGAGCTGCAAGTTGCAAATTAAAAGAGCTATTGATTCTAAAGTTGTTTTTAAAGTATTTTCTTCATTCAGATCCTTGGAAACAATTATCTCAAAGTGGTGCTGAACAGCCAAATCTTTACTGGTATTGGGTTCAGAGAGATAATGTTCCAGCTTCTCTCCATCATTTGTGGACATTCAAATGACTCCTTTTGGTAGAATCATAGAAACATCAATCATTAAAGTTAGACAAGACTTCCAAGGCCATCGAGTCCAAGCTGTGCCCGATGCCCACCTTGTCCCCAGCCCAGAGCACCGAGTGCCACCTCCAGCCCTTCCTTGGACACCTCCAGGGATGGGGATTCCGAACTTCCCTGGGCAGTTCCAGTGCCTGAGCATCCTCTCCATGGAGAAATTCCTGCTGGTGTCCAACCTGAGCCTCCCCTGGCCCAGCCTGAGGCCGTTCCCTCTCCTCCTGTCCCAGTTCCCTGGGAGCAGAGCCTGACCCCCCCCCGGCCGCCCCCCCCCGTCCCGGGGCTGTGCGGAGCCACAAGGGCGCCCCCGAGCCTCCTTTTCTCCAGGCTAGACAACAGAGATTTCTTTCTCTGGGAAGAAATGGGTGGAAGATGGGATCAGAAGGGTTTGTGCAGTTGTGCTGTTGAGCACAGCAGCAGGAAGAGCCCTGGCTGTCTGGGAATGTCACCCGGAGAGAGCATCTGCTCCTGCCACGGCACCAGCCAGCACGGCCCCGGCAGGGCTCATCCCACGGTCAAGTTTTTACCACAGTGAAATTATATTTTTACATTCCTGTTGAGCTTTCCTGCTGCATTGAGAGGGCAAATATCCCATCAAATAACGTCAATCATTCTTTTCACAAATCCCCGCTGAGGACAAGGACCAGGAAAGGTTGCCCAGCTGTGTTCCAGTCCAAGTCTGGATGGATGACGAGGTGCTGGCACACCGTTCCTGCCTTGCCTGTGCTTGTGGCACAAGAGATTGGGGGACAGTTTGGGGAGGGGGTATTGCTTTTGTTTTGCAAAATAAACAGAAAACAGCCCTTGTGACTACAAAAGAAAAAAACCAGAATGCATTAAAAAATCCATCCACAGCAGCATTTGAGCCATTCTCCACAGGCCCTAGGAGCCTCTTACTGTTTGAGTTAAGGCTCCTTATATAAAGTTTATGGGTCCCACTGGGGTGTTTTGAGTAGATTACATTCACACCAGCTCATGCAACGCGGGCGTGAGCAGTCAGTAAATCAGCCGGCTTAGCTTGTAAGCTCCTGCTCGCGCTGGCGATGGGTCTCAGGGCTGGGATAACGCCTCCTGTTATTAGCTGACAGCTGGTAAACAAAGATCCTGCTCTGATACACACTGTCAGGGCTTTTACAGCCTCGGCACGCGCACAGAGCTGGGGAAAACTGCTGCTTCCCTAAGGACACGTGTCCCTGAAACGGTCCAAGTGTGCCCGAGGGTGGGAAAGCCGGGCTGGTTTCACCGGCCACACGGACAACGGGATCCTCCTGCCCTCTGAGGTTCAGAGAGGTCAGACTGGCAGGGAGGTGGATCAGGATGGCAGGGAGATGGGTCAGGATGGCAGGGACATGGATCAGGATGGCAGGGAGATGGATCAGGATGACAGGGAGATGTTCCCAGGTCCAAGAGTGCCCGAAGGTGGGAAAGCCGGGCTGGTTTCACCGGCCACCCGGACAACAGGATCCTCCTGCCCTCTGAGGTTCAGAGAGGTCAGACTGGCAGGGAGATGGATCAGGATGGCAGGGAGATGGGTCAGGATGGCAGGGACATGGATCAGGATGGCAGGGAGGTGGATCAGGATGGCAGGGAGATGTTCCCAGGTCCAAGAGTGCCCGAGAGTGGGAAAGCCGGGCTGGTTTCACCAGCCACCCAGACAATGGGATCCTCCTGCCCTCTGAGGTTCAGAGGGGTCAGATTGGCAAGGAGATGGATTGGGATGGCAGGAAGATGGATCAGGATGGCAGGGAGGTGGATCAGGACGGCAGGGAGATGTTCCCAGGTCCAAGTGTGCCCGAGGGTGGGAAAGCCAGGCTGGTTTCTGGTTTCTGTTCTGCTTTGGGTAATACTACCCAAGTTATTCTAGTTAAATTATTTACAATGAAACTTCCTTCTGCAATTTCAGTGACTCAGTAGCAGTGTCTTGGCCACGCGGCCAACAGGATCCTCCTGCCCTCTGAGGGTCAGAGAGGTCACATTGGCAGGGAGGTGGATCAGGACAGCTCAGATCTACTGCAGCTCTTGCAACCACGTGGCAGCGATCCTGGTTAGTGGAACTCATGCTTCCAGATTCAACTTTTTATTGCTGTGTATTGCACCAATCTAGAGCCCGTGGTTCACAGGGAGGACAGGCTGGTGTAGCTTCCATAACTCCAGACTGGGACAGCTGATGTGTGCCACAGGCCCTCGAGGAGGATCTGGTCCTGCTGGCCAGAAATTAAGCAGAGACTTCACTTCCTGGCATTTATTCTGGAGACCTGGCTCTCTGCCAGTCACTTAGACACCAATATCTTGCTTTCAAACCAATGCCCCCACTCTGAGTTCGTGGCATTTATGGCTCTCAGATTTGAGCACCTCATGTCTTACACCTCCCCCCAGCAATGCTCCTCTCCTGTCCAGGAGCAGGAAAGGATGGGAACCTGCCAGCTGGATGAAATGTCCTTAATATGAAGAAACAAAAACAATTTCTTTGATATGTGGCAACAGTAGGGATGTGATTTGCCAGGCAAGTCATCAGCAAGTAATTCTTCCAGTGGCAGATTGTTTAAGTCAACTGCACACTGATTTATTTGCTGTGCTCTAATTACTGAGTGAAAATGAGGGGAAGTCTGGTATTAGCAAAATCCCTCCGTTTATAATTACCCGATTGGCAGGGTTCGGGTTTCACCAAAACACAATCCCACCACTACACATGAGCACTTCAGCATTTAATTAAGGGCAGATAAAACCGGAGTCGTTGCCGTTTTCCACTCCAGCTCTCGCACAAAGCCGGCTTAGGAGAGGCAGGAGAGGCTGAACGCTGTCTCCTCTGAGAAGCCAAGGAAACCTAACACAAAGCAGTTCTCGATCTATTTCACCCACTTTGTATGGCCAGAACTGTATTTGCTTGGTAAACCTGGCGTGTCAGATGAAGACAGCAGCTCTCAGAGGCAGCAGCGTTGGGCACGTGCTGGTGGCAGCAGCGGGAGCATCCCTGGGGCCGGGGTACCCACGGGGCTCCTGCCCTGCAGCGCCCCGAGGAAAACAAAATATTCTTTGTTGTTCCACAGCCTGAAACCTCTTTCCCTTTTTAAGAAGTCAGGAATTTGAAAGATGCAGCCTAGGCCTCCGGAACAGAAGAAAAAACAAAAAACTGAATATTCCTATATTTGAAAGTGGTTTTGAAGTTCTGAGTTTTTAGAGGCAAAGCCCTGAAATGCTCAGTGGAAAGCCTTTTCTGTGGGGAAAATCTGCCGGAACAGGCAGTTCATAGCAAGCCTGTAATTGCCATGAAATAAATAAACAGGTCTTGCTTATCAGCATCTGAAATAAATTTTGAGAAAAATAACATTTTAAGATACAGAAGCATATCTCTGTTTTGATAAACACCTCTACAAGTGGCACATTCCTCCTCCCTCAGGGTCTGTCCTTCCCCACTCGTTGTGTTCCACATTCATCACCAGAGAGTGAATCTCCTCATAATTTAGATCCCGCAGCCGATAGTTTATGTGCAGCAGCGTCGCAAATGGAAGCTCCACTTTGACTTCCATTATGCATTACCTTGTCTGACTCCCTTTTATTGTGCAGTGGAGTAAATGACCTCCCAGATATTCAGGTTCAGGCGTGGATGTGACGGTAAATTTAAGTCCTGAAATTTCCATCCAGTGATAAAATTGTATAATAAAACAAAAAATCACTTTTTTCTGCTAATATCTGCTTTTGGCTGTCACATCAGCGTTATGGCTAGATTGTATTTTGTAATATATCAGCATGGAATCCAATTGTCGTGTGCTGGTTTCTCTTTTGAAAATAATACAGCATAGGCTGAAAAATCAGTATATGAGTCGTTCTGCTTTTATTACTATTGGTTTTACATGAACTCGACAGATGATTGTTGGTATCAAATTTGTTGAGTATAACATTTAATTATATGTCTTTCTTCTTAGTACTGAACACCACCTTGCATAAAATTACCCACCTCGGATTCAGGCTTGGGAAGGTGCTTTGGGAAAGGAACAGGTCCTTGGTTGTGTTGTCACTCAACCAAGCCAAGCGTGGCTTGGTTGGCACCAAGAGGTGCCCAAGGAACAGCTGGATGTGGCTCTCAGTGCTCTAGTCTGGTTGGCAAGGCGGGCATTGGCTGCAGGTTGGACTCGATGCACTTGGAGCTCTTTTCCAACCTAAACGATTCCGGGATTCTGATCCCACTCTGCTCCCACTCCAAACCGGAGCAGCGCCCCGAGCCCGCGGCCGGCGTTGGCGCCCTGTGCTGCAGAGCGTTCTCAGCCTGTTTGTTACAGCACCCACAAACGCACCCAGCATTTCTCAGTGGCTTCTGAGGGTTAATTAATTAATGGCCCTGCTACCTGAGCTTCGTGTTGGTGTACAAACAGCGTAGGAGCTGCTCAGTGGGGGCTGCCCGGGAGCCCTCGATGCTGCATTAGAGAGCTCAGTGCTTTGTTATTACACGGATAAATGTTATCGTGTTCATCTCGTGTAGAAATTTATCCGGTTTACGCTGCAACCGAGAAACATTATTCCTATAAACTCAAGCAATCTTTCTTCAGAGAACAACTACCCAATTACTAACATTACTTATTGGATTGGTTGCCTTCTCTATTAAAGGGGACACGGTGCCAATCAAATCAGATAATTCAGCCACAAAATCAATGGCACCACATTTACTCAATCAAGGACATTGCTCAGTATCTTATATCCATATGAAATTAAAGAGATGGATGTGCCAGCTGCACACTAGAATTGGGCTTCAGAACTTTGGCACATGCAGGTTAAAAATAAGGAAATCGATGAGCAAGAGAGAACGTATTTGACATCAGTCACTGCTTTTAATACATTAATTTCTTCACTAGATTAATCAACTATTGATCATCCTTCAGCTTTCTGAGAAGCCAAGCATGTGATCTCTGCTGAGCAATTCCTGTTCAAAACCTCTGGACACAGGGATGGAGCATCCTGCCCAGCCTCTCCAGAGGGTCGCAGGGCCCTGTGGATTAGAGATGTGGTTTGGAGCAGCACAGTTGGATCCCAGGTGTCCCATGTCCTGGGCTGGCTCTGGTTTGAGCCTGGTTTATTTGACCGGGAACTTTCTTGGGCCCTTCAGTGGCCCTGGCAGCCTGTGCAGAGCTCCCTGAAGCGTTAAGTCTGGGTTTCCTTGTCCTGCTGGGTTTGCCATCTCTAGGTTTGGCCCAGCACCCACCTGGAGATTTTGGTGGCCAGCATTGGGTGGGTGGGCCAGATTTGCTGCTTCAGTCTTGCTCTGGTGATGGCATCACGGCAGGGTTTGTCTGTGTGCTGTGCCTGNAGATTTTGGTGGCCAGCATTGGGTGGGTGGGCCAGATTTGCTGCTTCAGTCTTGCGGGGTTTGTCTGTGTGCTGTGCCTACACTGAGAACAGAACCAGGCTCTGTCCTTCTGCAGACGAGTGGAGACTTGATCCTTGCCTTTCCCACTCCAAAATGAAGTGTTCAGAAACCATCTGAATGGAAAATCAAAGTGCCTGCACATACGAGGAGGGCAAGAAATCATCACTTATTTGTAGACAAGCGACAATTTCTAATCTCAGCTTTGTGAAGGATCTGATTTGCACCAGAACTGCTTATCTCCGTGCCCTTGCTGACCCCCTGCTTCCCTTTCTCAGCACTGTGCCAGCAACACAGCTGCTGTTTGTCTCTGAGAAAAGAAAAGAGACGGGAGGGGAAGAAAAAGACATTATAAAAATACATTGTAAGTTACCAGAATAGAAACCATCCAAGTGCTGTGTCCTACTTTAGAACATGCTGATGCAAATAACAGGGAGCAAGTGCTTCGGATTTGTAACCGGAGTGGCTTTGTAAGACACAAATCTCCCTCCTTTGCCCTGAAATCAATTCTACGAGGCTGAGGATTGCCTGGGTTTGAGTAGAAGATAAAATTAATTAGCAAAGCAAGTGGCAGTGCTCAAGCTGGTTTGACTGGCCCAGTGGGCTAGACATCAGCAGCAGCTTTATCAGCCCCAGGGGCCCTGCGGGGGTTATCGCAGGGGACTGACAGCCACAATTGCTGCCATGTGGAGATTCCGCACCACGGAGCCAGACAGGTCATTGAAACAGTGATTTTGCTGTGAACACCTGCTGCCAGCCAAGGGAATGAGGAAATGCCGGGCTCCGGTCACGTCCTGGACTTGTATTAAAACCACAGGTGAATTAGAGCAGCCTCCTTGCTCTCTCCCCTGGCTCCTCATCCATCCTGGGGCAAAAAACATT
Source organism: Callaeas wilsoni (assembly GCA_013398955.1). Classification (NCBI taxonomy): domain Eukaryota; kingdom Metazoa; phylum Chordata; class Aves; order Passeriformes; family Callaeidae; genus Callaeas; species Callaeas wilsoni. The sequence continues at coordinate 30,630 of VWPU01004143.1, read as the reverse complement.
GTGTCCAGGAAGAAGTTACCCATCTCCAGCTCAGCCACGCCGAGGCAGTCTCAAACCAGTCCAGGGAAGTTACCTGGCACAGGGGACTGTCCCTGAACTTTTTACAGACCTCACCACGAGTCACACCCTGGCTATAAAGCCCTGTTGTGCCTTGTAGGACACCAGCAAGTGCCTGCAGGCAAAGACTTTCCTTCTCTGGCCTTTTACAAAGGTTTGGGCTCGGCGGGGACCCTGCAGAGGTGAGGCAGGGGCTGGGGCCCTGCCCATTCGTGAATGCCGTGCTCTGACCCAGCACCTCCATCGATCTGCTCCGAGCACTCATCGACAGCAGCGCCGTCACACCAGGCCCCTGTAAGGAGAGCAGGAAAATGAGCACAGACACATCTCTGATAATCACGGCTCCTCTTGGAGGAAACAAAGCATCTTTCTGCCGCACTGCCTGCTGCTTTGCTCTGCCTTGGCCTGTCGATCCAGGCAGCCACCCTCACAGGAGAGCGGCGGCTGCTCCAGACAGGGTCACTTCTGGCCCAAAGCCGTTTGCAACAAGCAGTCTCTGGGCTTTAGTTCGGCAGGAGCTAAGACAAGGAGGAAAGAGCTGGAATTTCTGTAGCTTTCATCCAAGTTTATTTTCTTGAAGGGGAGCTCACAGAAAGACCCCTTAACTCTTTGGTTACATGTTTTTATAGGGTGACAAAGTGAGAGAGGTATAATAGAGACAGCCAATCCAAAGGTGACACGCGTGACAAAGAACTAATAGAAACATCTCAGGGGAGGAACTTAGCCTAAGTTACAAATGGTAGTACAGCTCAAGATAATCTTGAAACACACTGTCCTGTGAGAGGCCTGAATCTCTGAAACAAAGAGAGGAGGCAGGCACAGGTGACCTCAGGGGCTAAGAATTTTTATGCTGTGGACTCTTCTTTGAACCTATCCTCTGAGGCAGAGTCTGGTGCAGTGAAATGAACCCATTCTGAATCACCTGAGATAGTCTGGGTCACTGCAACATCTTTCTTTTTTCCAAAAGCGGAGGCAGTAAACCCAAAGAACTGGTTTCCTGGTTTCAGTCTTCCTGTAGATGTGTTTCGTGGATGTTGAAATGCTGTTAGCAGGGAAATTTTCTCTTCTTGCATTCATTCTGTGAGAACTTTTCCTTTGCTGTGTAAGCTACGTAAACAATAGATAGGGTTTTTGTAAATAGCATTCATATCTGGTATCTTCTGACCTTGTGTACATTATATTAGGAAAAAACATTTCTAAGTGGGTGTCTGAGACTTTGACCAATCACCCCAGGAGAAGTGTGAACACTGTTCAATTGCTTTATGGAACTAGAATATATAAATGGTATTGTAAATTTAATAAATAATTCATTCCTCGCTCTGGACTCCTGCCTCGCTGCATCGCTGAACCCCTGCTTGGAAGCCCACAGTGTTTGGCTGGGAGGAAAGGTTCCCGTGCAGAGCTCCAGGATGGGCAGGTTCTGAGTAAGTGAGCCCTTTTCTTGGACCTCCAGGTGGGATTTGGGGAGGTGAGGTGACTCTATAAACCAATGTTTCACGATGAAAAAGCGAGGTTGCAGTTCCACACTAGAGACAAACTGAGATACACGTCTAGTGGGAACTTCTCTACAAAATACAATCCTCGCTTGACTGGGTAAATCACCTTTTGTTCTCTCTATGTGTGTAAATATCACCAAAAATACTCGGATGGGAGGTCAGAGCACTCGGCAAAGCACAGAGCTGGGACAGACCCAGCTTTGGGGGGCAGGAGGGGGTGGGCACAGGGATTAGCATGGACATCCCCACTCATCCAATCTCATTTGTAAATAGGAATGGAGCTTAAGGATCGCAATTCTGCAGGGAGGACTCCTCTGCTAATTGCCACAGTTTTGTTCAATTGACTGTTGGCAAAGTGCCCTGTGCTTATTAAAACAATTAAATCCCAAATATCCGCTGCCTATGTGTGGATTTTTTACAGGAATTAGGGGTAACAATGTCACCAGGCAGCTCTGGTGGCTTTCACTGAGTGTCTCCCCTATTTTCCCTGGACTGGAGCCTAAAACAGGGCTGTAGCACAATCTGTAGAGCAACTTGTAACATCATTGTTGGAAATGTGAAAAAAACCCAACATGCTCATATGGAATGTTCCTGAAGGGACACAGACACAGGGGAGTGAGTGGTTTGACCATCCCTGCTGCCAATGGGCAAGTTCTGCTTTGGGTAATGCTACCCAAGTTATTCTTGTTAAATTATTTAAAATGAAACTTCCTTCTGCAATTTCAGTGACTCAGTAGCAATGTCTTGGCTCCCAGAGTTGAGGAACACATCAGCTCCCAAGAGAATTGAGTTGAGTTACATCAGTTAAGCAAGGTCCCATATCTGGATTCAAACTGTGTCCTCAGGCAGTGCTTACGAAATGTGAGCTTTATCTGTTGGTCAAATTTAACTACTCAGTAGAAATTGCAAGTACTTGCAGAAGACAAGAGGAAGAGCACCAGGACAGATCCAGGACTGCTGGAAGGGATAAGAGCTTCTTACATGCAGAACAGAGATTGCTCTCTTAAAATGCAGCTCCAGTCTTATGCTGATATCGAGCTGCTGTTCCACAGGATTTGGTAAAAAGCACCTTTTTTGCTTCTGCTGCTTTCTTTTGTGCTGCGCGGAGCACGCTGCTTCCTCCTGCTTCTCTGGTTATCCAACGATCAGGTTTGAAATCAGGAATATGCGAGGAGCAGCGATCTCTCTGGCCTTTGGGCCGGATGCTCCAGGGTTTGGCGGAGGAGCTGCAGCCCTGATCCCGCGCCCGCCGCTGGCCCTCGGTGCCTGGGACAGACGCCAGGGGCTGCAGGTGCCACACGTGGGTTTGGTGCTCACAAGGGGGGACCCCGGTGCTGTCATCCCCCTTTTCAGGGCTCCCCTGAGCCCCGGGTCCCCCGGGAGCCTCCTGCTCTGCCGCACAGCCATCCGGCAGCAGGAGCAATAAGGGTGATGGATAACCTCCAAGGTGCTTCCCGACAGCTTTTACAATGCTTAATGAGGTAAACTAATTGTAAATTGTGGCAAAATGGGAAACTTAATGACACTTCAGCTCTTGAAAGGAGTTTAAATACTGAGGAATTGGCTAATACTGTGTTGGGAAGTAGTGGGGAAGCCCCGGAATTCACCCAGACGAGCTCCCAGTCTCCCGTGAGCCCCACGTCTCATCACCTGACACGGACTCGGCTCCTGCTGCAAACCAGATGCAAAAATATTTGCTTTTCATTTTGGGGATTCCAAAATCTCTGTGCCTCCAGAGCAAGAGAAATGAAGAGCTGCCTGTGCCAGAGCCAGGAGCACCTGCCCAACCCTGCCTGCAGCCCCCCTGCCTGGAGGGTTTGGAATCTCCCTGTCCTGGCACACGGTCCTGACCTGGGACCAGAAGTGCCACCAAAATGGGAAGCATCTTCTCCTCTGACTGATCCTAAGGAATAGGAGCCTTTTCTCACTTCCTCTCGCCTGTTGAAATTTAACTGGCTGCCTGTCAAATCACTGAATGAGAATAAAATCACAGCTAAGAATCCTGAAATCTGTAACAAATTCATGTCATATGTTCCTGCTGAACCACTGCTACCCCTCAGTTACACATCACCACCCGGCCCCATCTGGGAGACATGAGCAAACTTTTGATATTGTGTGATACGAAATATTCACACTGGCTTTGCAGCAGATGTCAATGGCTGCAGCAGCTCCTCTGCTCCGGGTTCATTCTTCTGCTTCAGTGAAATTTGCTTCTTTTCCCACAAAATCTGTGAAAGCTGCAGCTGCTGTGATCCTGCAAACAAGGAATATCATTCCCTGGCACTGCAATTCAGAGCTGAGTTTGCTTTCCAGCTTTGCTTTCCAGCTTTGCTTTCCATATCTGCATTTTGGTAGAGGAAGTTCTGAGATGTCACCTGCCCAGTACAAGCAGTCAGCATTGGCAAAGTGTTCCCAGCCTGGACAGACTGGGAATGCTCCTCCCTTTCCACTGGGAATGTCCTGGTCCTGCAGCAGCTCACATCAGCTCATGGTAGGAACTTGCCCCATGGAGCAACAGGCTCTGGGAGAAGAAACAGGGATCTCAGGGATCTTGGACACACTGGGGCAGACTCTGTTCCTTCTGTCCTGTTCCACAGTGTGTCGAGACCTTGTTGTGCCAGCAGAGAACGGGAATTCATGGAGCTGCTGGCACACAGCTGACCAGAGCCAGCACCAACAGAGCCATGTAGAGTTTTTCCAGCTGCTGTCCTACTTGAGTGGAAATTTAGGCTGGTTTTCAGGAAGCCGATGCAGAATCTCTCCCCGTGCTCTGATAGACTTAGTAAGTTTTGCACATTCAAATATTGACCTTTCATAAATCCTTCTCAGCCTCCCACTGGGGCAGCCGCTGCTGTGAGGGGAAGCAGGAGCTGGCAGGGCCTGAGCAAGCTGAATATGATTCTCCTTAAACAGCTCTGAGGTGTTCAGGGGCATAAAACCTTTAAGAGCTGCAAATGGCATTTTTCAACACGCTGCCTCCTTCTCGAAAGGTCAGGTGGGAGTTAAACCAGAGGCTCCTCTTCTCTCCATCTTAATCAGCCATCGCAGGCGCTTATCAAATTTCCCTCCTGTCTCCTGACTCTGATGGAATTGATAACCTGATCTGAATTCTCCCAAAGCTTCGTTGATGGAAGATCAGCTGCGACAGAGCGCGGCAGTGCCACTCATCGCAAGAGCCGCGTGAGTTTTGGATGCCTCAGCTGGTTCAGCACCCAGGAGTTTCTGAGTTTGCTTGCTTCCTGTACCTGCTGTGATCCTATCCCATTCCATCTGCCACAGTGACCCCACTGCCCTTCTCTGAACTGTCACAGGCACTGGGGCCAGGGCACAGAGGTGGCCAGGTGAGTCACCGTGATCTGCCTCTGTCCCTGCAGTGCCGAGGGCTTCATCAACATCCTGCTAATGAGTCGCTTCCAAAGCTTCGTCCTTGCCTCCCTCCTCCTTCCCCCTAATTACTCACAGACAGCATCACCAGTGACAATGATGAACCAGATATTTAGATAATCTTTCTAGGAGGGACTTTTCCTGCCACCCTGCCCGACTTAAAAACTCGAGTGAGCGCGAGGGGAGACCCTGGCAGCTCCTGGCCGCTCCAAGCGCTGGGCACAGGCTCCGGCAGGTACCCAGCAGGCAGCCCGGGAGCGCAGCCACCTGATTCCGCCTCGGCTGTGATCTCACAGCCTCCCCAGGGAGCCAGCGTCCATCCCTGAGCGGCGCTTCCAGCTCCTCCGCTGCTGCCGCAGGTGCCTGCAGGAAGGGTGAGCCAGAGGCTGCCTCTCTCCAGCTTGCCTGGAGGCATCCCCGAGGATGCTTTAGAGGCATCCCTGGGGGTGTCCCAGAGAAATCCTTGGGGATCTCCCAGAGGAGGCCTCCTGGGGCTCGGAGGAGGAAGGAGGCAGTGAGAACACGACATGGATCTTTCTTCTGTGCTGTCTGGAAGAAGCTGACTTGAGGGAAAAACAGATTCTTCCCAAGAGGAGGACCATTGCCTTCCTGTCTATTGAACTTTTGTGAGGTTGAACTCGTGTCCCATTGCAGATCCTCATCACCAGCTCTTCAAGTGCCACAAACCCTCTCTGGCTCCTGTCCCTGCCGCCAGCACAGTCCTGGCACTGCCAGCGCTGCCAGTGGAGACTGAAACCCCCCCAAAGCCAGGTCAGCACTGACCAGCTGTGCTGTCCCTGTCCTTGCAGATGGAGATGCCAAGGCTCAGAAGCTTTGGGCAAAGCTGGGGCAGGATTCTGAGAAGCACTGCCCTGATTTTTAAAGGAATTTTAAAAACTATCCCATTTGAGGTCAGAATCTGGCAAAGGCATCTCATGTAACTGGTTCACCAGCCGCAAACATCCAGAACTATGGAACTTGTTTCATAGCGGCAAGTATTTGCTGGAAAAGCATCTGCTAAACAAAAAAACTAATTTTCCAGCAAGACAGTCACAGAAAAGCTTTATCCAGCCCAAATCCCAAGCTTCTGTGGAGGACAGGGGGACAGCAGCAGCTGGGAACAGGCTGGCTGACCCTGCCTGGCCATATGTGCACCGTCATGAAGGACGTGGCACCAAGGACAGATTTCCCTGGTTATCCACGTGTCCCTGCCCTTGCCAGGTGGGGAAAGCATTTGTTATGCCTCCTGAAGCTCCCACCTTTGCAGAAAAGTCTTTGCAATCCATGGACATCCTGGCTGTGTTCCTGGGGCAGGATCTGTCGTGCTGCTCCCCCCGGTCGGTGCCAATCTGCTCAGTTCCTGGGATGCAGCTCCACTTGCTGAAAGCAGATGCCATGCCCAGATTTCTTCTGCTGCTGAATCTCAGCTGTAGTTTGGCAGTTCCACGGTGATGTAGTGTTTTCCTCTCTCTCCCTGTCACGCCATCCCTCCTCCGAGGTGAGCTGGCCGCGTTTTCCATCAGCTGTTAATTCACCCTGATGTTTGCATTCCTCTCTCCTTCCAAAGCATCACAAATCATGCTGCTTCTCCCTCATGCACACATCCGAGGGGAGAGGGAGGCTGCAGGAAAACATCCTGGGAAAGGAGCTTTGGTTCTCTTCCTGCTCCAAAAGGAAACAATTTTAAAACGGGAAAATCTCTCATGGTGCTGATCAGTTCTTTCAATATTTGGTGTGCTTGAAGCACTGACTTGCTTTTCAGATTTGAGAGGGCAGTAAATATCACACAGATTTTGAATGAGGGAATTACACACACACAACCACACACCCCTCCCACATCCCCACACACACCCCAGACTCCCCATACTCCTCATAACCCCCAGCTGCTGGCGTGTCCCTGCGGTGTCCCTGTGCTGCTGCTGGCAGTGCACTGAGCATCCTGCACACAGGGTTTGCATCCTTCCAGAGGAATCCTTACCCTGGCACATGGCTGCAATATTTTAAAAGTCAGGGAGTAGCATTATGTATCAGAAGTGGTCAAATTAAGTTAATTTGACCTTTAAACTCCATTTTTAATCCCTTTCTCTGGCATCCAGCATGATTTGCATTCCGCTATACTGACACTCGGCCTAACAAATGACTTTCTTTCCAAACTGCCTTTGAAGTATCTGAACTTAATGGACTATAACATTTATGAACATCTGAGTTCTTCTCTCAGCAGCTGCACTGGGTTATTGATGATCTAATTGAAATGCTGGCAAATATATCCCAGCAGTATATGGGGAGCAGCAGCCGACTCGGCACGACCCCAGAGCCTTGGAAGCGTATGCTTTCCGTGCTATTCATTAGCAGCAGACAGTATATTTTCAGCTATATTAAAACAACAACAAAGAGCAGAGTAAAGACACCAGAAGAGACAAAAAAAAAAATCCACATGGAGGGAAAAGGCTGATTTGTTGCTCCTCTGATTTGTGGAACCCCAGGCAGCTCCACTGCAGGGTTCGCTGGGGGGCAGCTGCTGCAAACTGGGCACCTCTTGGAACATGGGATTTATTCACAGAAATAGCCAAGGGCAAGGCAGGTTATCCAGGGCATGCTCACCTTCCTGTCTGAACAGATAAAAATACACGGGCCAGCTGAAAACTGGACAACTGGGTACCAAAACATGGGGGGGGTTCGTTACTGGATCCAAAAATCACCACACTCTCTTCTAATCCCTGCGGGAGGTGATCCAAGCTGGAAATCTCCAAATTGTCCGTGGAGGGCCATGAGCTGCTCGCGGCGCTTCCCGGGAACACAGCTGGCACACCCTTCCACCGCGGCTTCGGTAACGTGAGCTTTGGAAATGCCCATTTCCGCAGCAACGTCTGCAGTCGCGTTGCGCTCAATATTTATCCAGCAACCAGCTGAGAGCACGCTCTGCTCTACGCTGATTGGCACGTAATTAAGCAAAGGAAAGAAAGTCATAATGTTTAGCAGCAGCACCACTCGAGTATTCAACAGTAACAGGAAAGATAGGGATGGTATGCTGCTAAAAATAAATAGGGAATGGCTTATTAGGAGGTGTAGTGAGTTCCTGTGCCGTGAATAGCTTCAGGCAGTCCATTCCCTTCCATTTCATTTCATTTGATAGTCAGGATTTACACCAGGGATAAAAGAGGAAGAAAAAGGATATTGAAAAAGTGGAGAAAATTTTTGACATGAAAATAAAGATGAGGGGGAAATCAAATTTGTATCTTTGAGCAGATGGAGGCTGAGCCGTTTCTGGCATCATCCACACAGCTGGATTCGCTCTCCTGGTCCAGGCTGGCTTAAAGACGCCGATAAAAATGAAAAATGCAAATGAATTCTCTACACCTTAGTGGACACACCGGAATGGAGGGTGCCACTCAAAAGGCAATCTCTCCAAAACATTTAAAAACATTGTGCAATTTATATCTTGTGCTTGACAGAGCATCCAAAAGTAATTTCAGCAGTGTGTCCCGGTGCCACCGCGCTCCGCCGAGGGTGCCAGTCACCGTGCCGTGCCTGCAGCCCCGCTGGATCCTTTCCCTTCCCTCTCCAAGCTGCAGGGCTTTAAAATGCAATACGAGTTGGCTGCTGGCCTCTCATTTCTGCTGGAAAATCTGGCTGTGCCAGCATGTGTAAGGTCAACAGCACAAAGCCTGCTTATTAACTGGAAATTTGGGGGATCTGCTGCCAGGAAATAGCTTTCAGCCTTTGTGAGAAGGAATAAAGAGGTTTCAGGGCAGTGGTTTGCTACAGAGGAAAATCAGGTTTGAGCATATTTCATGGTCCAGATTTGCCTCTGTTCCAGGGCACCAGGAGCTGTGCCTTACCCTACCAGGACGCTCAATTAGGCCTTTTTAATCCAAGCATAAAGCTCTTCCGAATCCCATTACACCACCCATGGCATTCCTGTCCCCCAGAGCACAGGGGACAGCGTCCCACAACCCCCTGCCACACTGGGGGTGCAGCACCCCCATCTCTGCCTCGCTCCTGGCTGTCCTAACTCCAGATGTTTTGTTATTTAGGGATAAAAAACCACTTTGGGCTGAGCTGCACAGGAGACATTCCCGGCTGCCTTCATGAAAAATCCTGTTTCCAGCTGTGCTGGATGGACACTCAGGCTTTCCCACTGGCGCTTCCTGCTCCTGCTTTGCTGAGCAGGGATTTACCATTGAGAAGAAGCAGTCTAAGCAGGGACTAGTGAGGGTCTTTTCCCATTTTTTTCCCCTTAAGTGGAAATTCACGGCCAGATTTTGGAGTATGAGAAGTCCTAGCACCCGGGCTGCAACGCAGGAAGGGATTTAGGGTGGTCTTGGAGCTCTTTTCCAACCTTAATGATTCTTTGCTTCCAAGGGCATCCCAAGCACAGGAACATCCTTAGCTCCACTGAACTCCTGCTCAGATTTCCGTGTGGATCCTGGTAGTTTGCCTTTGGGCCAACGGATTTAAAAGCATCGAGGTTTGTAATGAGAGAGATGGGAGAAAATATTTCCACTCGTTTACCATTGAACTCCGAAACTGCTGCAGAAAAGGCTCTGCAGGTGCTCACGACCTGATGGATTCTGACGAACCAACCCCACCTCGGTTTGTCCATCCCCAGCCCCGTTTCCAGGGAGAAGCAGAGCCGGTGTCAAACCTCAGGTTTCTCTGCACTCACGTCCCAGATCCAGATGGAGCAGCAGCAGGACAGAACAACGGTTGTTTCTCTGGCACTCGCTGTGTGAGCAGTTCTTAAAGGCTAAAAATGCCTCCTTTTTTTTTGCAACTTTCATCATTTTTAACCTTGAAGCCTCTGCCCCTGTTGCAGTGTGATTTGGGGAGTGGGCAGTAGTTTGCAAACTTCATTCCTCTGGTTCCCAGCAAAGGGGAGAAGATTTACGCTCTTGGTGACAAGAAATAGGCACTAAAGCAACAGTATTCCCCTAATTTTGCAAACAGATTTTGGACAGAAAGATGAGCATTCCTACTCCTGGCTACTGTAACATGTAAATTCTGCTGATAACAGAGCTCCCCTCTCACTGGAGCTGCTAAACGATTTCCTGAGGCTCCTCACAGAATATCTGCTGCATTTAAATCCCCTCTCTTCTCTCTTGCAAACAATGAATACCAGATTCATTCCGTGGATTTGTCACTTAAAATTTCTATTAAGAAGGGGGAATTCTGATTTAAAAGCAGAGTTTGGGACCAGTTAGCACAAGCTGTGACAGTGCTCCAGTGGTTCTGTTGTCACACTAAACAGAGACTCGGGCATAATGAGCTTTCCTTTGTAGGAACAGACAGAGCCTGGAAACAATGGAACCTCTGATCTGGGATTTGGATGCATTTGGGCTGGGAAATGAGCACGCTGGAGAGATAAGGCAGATGAATCATCCAGAAGGGATTGCTGTAGAACCAGGCTGTCAGTCTTTGCATGGTTTTGTGGACTCAAATTTTATTCTGATTTGAAATTATGCAAAAAAAACACCCATTATAAATCAGGGAATAAATCAAGGCTGAAGCAGTGTCCGGGTCAAAGGCAGAGGGAGCCTGGGAGCCTGGTCTCTTTCCAAACATATAAATCATCCTAAAGTGATTCCAAACTCACTGGAATGCTTCGTGAACCTTGGGAATGTTTCCAGAAGACCTGGCATTAGTCCCAGTGTAGAATAAAAGCGCCTTGAAAATGAGATGAATTTCACCTGAAACTGCACCCGTTTTCAAGGGTTTGGCTTCAAACTTCTTGGCCATTTTTGAGTGGGATGAAGTGTTCCCACAGAAAAGGCAGAAATACTCAAGTTTTCCAGGTTCTTGTTTAGGAGAATGTGTCCTAGTGCCAGTGGTTCATCCTGGGATGCCGACCGACCTCCACCCAACAGGAGCTCAGGGAAATGTTCAACGGCAATTAGTAATGCTAAAATAATGTTAAATTCTACTTTTGGGGAGCTGGTCACGCAGTGGCCGCTGAAGGCCTGGCCAAGGGGGGCTTTGCATCAGTCATAGGGGCTTTTTACTTTTCTGCATGACTCTTAGAGGGCTGGATGTGAGGTGGGATGCCATGTCTGGGCTGGGAAAGGGAAGGCTTGGGAGTGGAACATCCAACCAGTGCAGGGAGTGGAAAGGTCCTTGTGGCTAGCACAGACCTTTGCCGTGAGAATTTTCCTTCTCTTCTTTCTGTGTTCTATAACCAAAGATAAAGTTTGGATGTTATTAAAAACAGTTCCTCGGGTTTGGACAGTTCAGGCCTGGCCAATTAGGCCTAGGGGGAGGTTTTGGACTGGCCAATCTGGGTGGCCTTTCAAGAACCTAAATAAGTTGGAAATCAATAATAAAAGGCCCCTTTTCCTATGCCATGCGGAGAGCAAGTCTTCATTCCTCAACGTCAGCCAACAGCGACAGGTCCTGATGAGTGAAAAACGAAGAAGTGATTACAGGATTTTGAGGAACTCGGGGGTGGGCTGGAGCAGCCTCTGCCCACCTGTTGCTCTCACCACGGGGATGGGAGGTGCTGGTGCTCCTGGGGATGGATGCCCAGGGGATATGCCCGAGGCCGCGCGGGCAGTGCCAGAGGCTGGGTCACCCCAGGGTGTGGGCTTCCAAGCAGGGGTTCAGAGATGCAGCGAGGCAGGAGTCCAGAGCGAGGAATGAATTATTTATTAAATTTACAATACCATTTCTATATTCTAGTTCTAGAAAGCAATTGAACAGTGCTTACACTTCTCCTAGGGTGATTGGTCAAAGTCTCAGACACCCACTTAGAAATGTTTTTTCCTAATATAATGTACACAAGGTCAGAAGATCCCAGATATGAATGCTCTTTACAAAAACCCTATCTATTGTTTACACAGCTTACACAGCAAAGGAAAAGTTCTCACAGAATGAATGCAAGAAGAGAAAATGTCCCTGCTAACAGCATTTCAGTATCCACACCAGGGCACTGCCCTGTGGGGCATCCCCCACCCTCACACCCGTCCCCACCAAGGAGCTTTGTCCAAATATCAGCCCCTTCAGCAGCGTCTCCAAACCCAGCAGCAGCTGCTCCCGAGTCCACCCTCGCTGCTGGGGGCCTGGCAGAGTCTCATGTACCGGAATATCAGACAATGGGGTTTTTTTCTTTTTTTTTTTAACACCATTTTTCGTTCCTAAGCGAACACAGCGTGTTTTCTGATCTGCATTTCCCTGCTTTGATCATCCGTTCTGCAGATCAGTTTTCCTGTTTAGAGGTACAGCAGGACACGTAATGAATGCAAATGCGATGCAGTCGGAGATAAATGTCTAGACTTCAGAGCCTAATCCTCCCAAATCTTACACCCTGATACAATGTTTTCATATTTAATACATTCTGAGGGATTTTGCTTTTATAAATAATGAACTAATCTCATCTTCAAGGCATCACTTTGCAGTTTAGGTGTTAAAAAAAAAAAAAGCAATATTCTGTCCTCAGAAAAATCTGTTTTAACCAATATTAAGTGAGACGTCCCCTCAGATAAAGGCTTTAGGAATAAAAACATCAGAAAACTACATCGTGTGAGGCAGGGCAAGAACCAGGATGAGGAGACATGGAAGGGAACTGTTTGTCCAGAATTCCAGGTGTCCCCACACCGTGGGTGGAGCTCTGTGGAGTGGTGTGTGTTGATGTGAGAACGGGGGAAGCAGAGAAGTGCACAGATTCCCAAGTAAATCCATATTCCCGGAGCTGCCCCATGTCCTGCCAGCTGAGCAAATGTGCGCAGTTTTGTCCTGAATTATTACAGAACAATGTGCTGTCTGCCCTGTGCGATGGATGAGCAGCAGCAGCTCCGAGCTCCCGAGCTGGAATCACCCTGCAGGCTGGAAAAGAAATGAGGCAGAAAGTGGCCTGGATCGCCGGAGTCCACATGGCTCCACACGCTCTGGCTTCACAGGGCAAGGAGAAGGTGCAAAAGCAGGATGGATGGTGGGGAAATCCACCTGCAGCTCCCCGAGCTCCGGGGATGCAGGGAACAACACGGGAATAACAACTGGGATAATGGCAGAGAATCTGCGTGGGAGCACTGCCCCGAAAAACTTTTAGCACTTCTTGTTTACCCAGGAAAGAACAACATCAATATTGTTTAGAAACTTCTTTGCGTAACTAATATTTTAAATTTATGAATATCTTATAATTAGCTTTGCCAGGGGGCTGGAATCCCACGGCTGAGGTTCTGTTCCCAGCAAAAGCAGGTAGCAGGGATTATTTGCTCCGAGCACATTATTGGTGTAATTCTGTTTCTCTGGCACCAGCAGAGGGGTTTACATTTCCTCCCAGATTAATGGCATTTCAAAATAAATGGAATTGAGCCTGCATGAAAAGGGTTGGAACAGACTGCCCAGGGAGGTGAGGGAGTCCCCACGGCTGGAGCTGTCCAAGGATGTGGCACTCAGTGCTCTGGGCTGGGTGGAAAGGAGGGGATCAGCCTCGGGCTGGACTCAGTGGTCTTGGAGGGCTTTTCCAGCCTCAGTGATTCTGTGAGAACTCCTGGGATTTTGGGATGTGGCTGCTCAGGGCTGGGTAAGGGCACGGCAGAGCCTGGATGTGACCTGGGGAGATGTGGCTCGGAGGTCTTTTGGAACGAGAATGTCTCGTTTGGTATTTGTCATCTCCGTGGCACAATTAAAGCCCCCCTTTAGCGCAGCGAGCCCTAGGATCCACCCAGAGGGGTGGAGGAGAGCGTGGCTGTGGAGAAAACCGCTGACAGCAGAGCTGCTGCATTTCCATCCCGCACACAAATCCCACCTAATGGCATCCCCAGAGAGGAGCCAGAGCCTGTCCCTCCCTGTTTCCCTGTGCAGACACAGACACACAGCTCCTGCAGCTCCTCGAGCACAGCACAGTCCAGGGAGAGGATTTAAAATGATTGACCGTGGTAAGAGAATGGCTTTAAATTGGGAGCAGAAGCAAAGCTGGAGCCTTTCCAGGTCAGAGAGAAAAACAAGTTTCTCCCAAGGATGGGTCTGACTCTCTGGCAAGATTTTCTGCCGCTGCCTCACACGGGGACCAGCTTCAGCATCCCATCCCCAGTCCTGCAGGGTGATGGGAGCGGAGCCTGCATCTCACAGGAGAAGGCACCTCGTCCTGGCCTTGCTCCAAAGCTCTTGGACAGCAAACAACAGAAGGCACCAAGCCCCCCAAAAACGTGTGTCTGTTGCAGGGAGCTCTTGGCAACCGGCCACAATCCCCTGGGGTGTGAACCCCCCAGCAGCCACCTGTCATCAGAAATCCTGTAATTCCCCTTTCTGGGCTTCAAGTTGCTCTTAACCAGCATTCAACAAACTGAGTTCAAAGGGACCAAGGCTCCTATTTAAGCACTTTCCCGGGTGGAAGAGTTCTAACTCACATTTTTCTCCTGTGAGTAGCCCTTGCACACTGCCAGGCTGCTCCCAGGAGTCCCTGTTTGCACAGTTTAGCCATAATTACTTTCTCCTCTTTCTCCAGCCGGCCTCCAAGCACTTCTTTGCAAGGGGAATTGCTATTCCCTCGTCAGGAGATGGGATGCTGGTGTAATTGAGAGAGAAGACCAGCCTGTTTCCGACTGAGGCTCTTTTCTCCCTCCCTCCCACTCACTTCTTATTGTATGGGCAGGAGAAGCCCTCAAGATATGCTGGACAGACTCTTGGAAATAACCTTTTTCATCTCAAAGATCCTGCTGAATTTTAGATTAAAAAGGAAGCTTTTCTTTCAATAATGTATTTCCCCCTCGGCTCTCTGGCTATCAAGTAACTTTCCCTGAACAGAAAGCTCAAAAGATGAAGCTTCCCCAAATTCAGATTCATGAACTGAATCTCTTACCTCCCAGAAGCCTGGCTGGAGAGAGGAAAGGCAATCAGGGCATGAATTTCATATTAAGAAGAATAAATAAAGCAGAACCTCTTTTATTTCATTCCTTCTGGCTGTGCAGGTGAGCAGGGGTTATTAACCACTGCTTAAATCAGCACATCTGGAAGGAAAGGGTCACCCAGCCCTGCCTCTCCACAGACCCTGAGCAGCCGCAGCCGCCGACAAAGGGAGAGCTGAGCCCCTGGAATGGGGGTGTTGGGCCTTGGGGGGAGCTTAAACACAGCTCAGCAGCGTGGGGCCAAGGAACACAAAATAACCTGTGCAATCCTTCCCCGCGGCTCCGCCCTCTCCAGATCTTTAAACCTCTGCAGAGCATCGGCTGGAGCGATGGCCCAGCCAGGGGAAGCTGTGCCAGATGCCAGCGGGGTGATGTGACACCTCTGCAGGTACACAGGTGTGTCACACTGCCAGCACGCAGAGGACAGAGCACAGGCTCACCCCCAGAATCTCAGGAAACACAAAACTGCAGTTTCCAAAGGCTGCTCTTCACAGTCACAGTTTTAGCGAAGAAATTGCAGGTTTTTTGGGGAACCCCAGTGTGCTGGTTTGGACACAAATCCAGGAGGAAACAACCTGAGAGGGGCGTCTCTCTCTCTCTCTCTCCTGCCTGCCAGGCAAGCGGGCCCCGGCAGCACCGCCCCCACGGGTTCGGGAAAATAATTTCTCGAGTGAAAGTGAAAAAAACTATTTATTTAACAAACAGGCCCCCGCTGTCACGGGGAAAAAAGGATATTGAAACCCCCTCCTCTGTCCCCTAAAAGAGGACTATGGCTTTTAGAGTTCTTTCCGTAGGTAAAACCTGCAGTCCTGAGCCGGGCCGGGCCAGGCAGGGTCCGACGATCCCCCTTGGAGGCTCCCGCCGAGCAGGCCCGGAGATGGGAGCTGGTCTGGGATGAAAAGCAAGCCAAAAACAGTCCAAAAAGGAACAGAAGCCGCTGAGGCAGATCACAGGCCCTTCTCCGCTGAAAGCCGAAGAGACTAGAGAGTAAAAGTCCTCTAACCAACCAAATGTTGTCAGAATCAGGAGAGAAAAGAATGCAAAACATTCTAGTTCCAAGGTCAAGCTGGCCGCTTTGAAGAGTTCTCTCGGCTTCTCTCTCCCCCCTTTGCAATGTAAAGGTACACTAGAGATCCAGCAGGCGATGGGGAATACAGCATGGTCATAGACTCACCCCAAGACACCCAGGCATTGACCCCCCTTGTGTGAGCTGAGCTGAGCTCCCAGGAAAGGCAGGAGTGAAAGTGTCCTTTGGGTCACCTTGGCAACGGCAAAAATCCCACCCAAAGGCACTCGGGCCCTGTGCGGAGCCACCGCAGCCCTGAGTGTAACATCTGCCAGGCTGAGCACTGCAGGAGCACATCCCAACTGCCTGTGCAGCTGCAGGGCCGCTGCAGCCGCGGCCCAAAGCCTGCGTCCCAACACGAACTGCGGGTCTGGGGGTGCGCTCTGCTGCGGTGACGCCTTGGAGAGGCTGCCCTGGAGCAGACGCTGGACAGAGAGAAAGGATAAAGGGCAGGGATTTATGGAAAGGCCTTCCCAGGGCGCACCTTGGGCAGTGCAGGAGTCTCGCAGAGACTGCACCCAGGATGGACACAGCCACACGTTTTTGGGACAGATAGAAGTTCTGTCCATTTGCATATCAGAGGTTAATTGTGCAATTCCAGCTTCAGGCAGTGCAGTCCCATTCTCTCAGTTTGCTCCCCTCAACTCACTTTTGTTTCCATTTCTCGGGGCCTGACACAGTGAGGTGTCCTTGATTCCCAGGCCTGGAGAGGAATTGCTGTGTCTGACCCAAATGGGAAAAGCAGTTGCTGACACTCTACATGGAGCTCAGAGTTACACACTAAAGGACTGCAGGATTACAAATATATGAAAATAGAAAAGCTGAAGTGCTAAGGCATCAGGGGGCTGCACCAGGCGCTCCGGGGGAGGGCAGAGGCCGGCCGAGCTCATGGCTCCGGGATGGGCTTCGCCTGAGATTGACTCCCCTGCTGTTGATTTTGATGCTCCTGGAAATCCCATCCAGGCTGACGCCTCAGCCCAGCTGCACATCAGCGAGCCTTGTCAGGGTTAATGGTGCCAGTTCTCAGCTGAACCGATTCCTGCCACAATTCTCCCCAGACCAATTGTTTTCCTGCCGCTGGAGCTGTACAATAATCACCTGGGAAGCCCAGGCAACCCCACAATTTCTCATTTCCCTGTTAGCAGCACACAGGTAGCAGTGGCTGTGTCAGGCAGTGTTCCCTCCTCTTGGGCTGAGAAATAATGGGAAACTCCTCGGGAGGTGATCCGACCTGCAGCAAGGAGCAGAGCAGCAGGTACCCCTGAGGAGAATATTGCTGGCTGGATCTCATTTCAGGGGCTGCATTCCCACACGTGGGCACAGGCAACACAGAGCTGTGATCAATAGATGCACGGGGCTGGTTTTCGGGGCACCAGCAGGGGATTCATTCCACGGCTGCAGACCCTGTTACCATGCAAACATGCTGGTTGCTTTGTTTGTACAGGCAGCACAAAAAATCAGGCACCAATCTCTGCTCTCTGGGACAGGGCCCAAGGGAATGACTGTGCCGGGGAGGTTTAGATTAGATATTAGGAAAAGGTTCTTCCCCCAGAGTGTCTTTGGGCACTGCCCAGGCTCCCCAGGGAATGGCCACTGCCCCAAGCCTGCCAGAGCCCTAGGAGCATTCAGACAGTGCTATCAGGGACAGGGTGGGACTGTCGGGGTGTCTGTGCAGGGCCAGGGGTTGGACTGCATGACCCTCGTGGGTCCCTTCCCACTCAGGACATTCCATGATTCTACGATATTCTAAGAAACTAAACAAAGGCCTTGAATTCCTCCTGCTTTTCATTCTGCCTAACCCTAAACTGCTGAGGGCAGGCAGTCCAGACAACAACCATGATTCATTCCTGGCACGGCCTGCTTTTGACACAACAGCAGCAGCCAACAATTTGCAACTCCATAAACCGGATGCACGATTCTAATTTATGTGTGAGCTAATGGATCGTTGCTCCTGTAATAAACTGCTCGGAGTGGGCTGGATTTATCAGCAAGCGGATTGCCCTTTACACATTTTTATTTAATTTTGCTTTATTTCGTGAGGTGCCAAGTCAACAAATGATTAAATACGAGCAAATATTTTTCCACTGGAGTTTTATCAAGGTACCTAATCCAGTTAAGAGATGGAATGTAATTGCTTTTGGAACCAAGGCTTGTTTTCCACCAGGGTTCTCAATTAAAATAAATAAATAAATAAAGGGGGTTTCCCTTCTGAGTAGAACAGGAGGTTGTGGAGTGTGTTGTGCCTGGAAAATAAATAGGAAACTTGTTGAGATAACAGAGGCTTTGCATGGGATTTTGCACAGCTCTGTTCTCACAGTCAGTGCCCTCAGGAGGCATTTGCTTCCCTTACCCATTTTGGGAAGCTGTCCCTGCCCGTTGCTGCTCAGCAGCCTTCCCCTGTGGGGCACAAATCAGACTCCCTGTTCCCCAAAGACTCACTGGTCTCTCTCTGCCCCCTTTTCCCTGCCAAGATGCGTTGGGAACCAAGGAACCTTCCCTCCCCTGCTCCTGCACGGCCACTGCTGGGCATGGCCACCGCTGGGCACGGCCACCGCTGGGCATGGCCCAGGCCGCAGCTGGCAGGGCCATATGCGGGGAAGTGGCACTTCACGAGCCCATCGCCTGCCCAGATGCTCTTTCTGCCCAGCAGAAGGGCAGCAATTACAGGAGAACATTTTAGAAAGCTCGGGGAAAGGGGCAGAGGACTTCCAGAGGAGGGACATGGAGCATCAGCGAGTCTGCTGGCAGCACTCGGCACTTCATTAAACCCTCCCGGGAGCCGCTGTTTATGGTGGTGAAGGCAGAGGTTAAAGTGCTTCACTTGGCAGATTGGTGTGATTTAGGGCTTCAGGTTCATCAGGTCGAACCACAAACCGTATTTGAGTTACCGTCAGTCACTATAAATAGTGGAGTCCTGAGGGCTTGGAGAAACCTCGCTCTCCATCCTCCGCGCAGCGTTCCCAAACCGCCCGTGGCAGCGTCCCTTCACCCAAGGCTGCCTCCGGGCAGGAGTTTGGGGGAGAAAACCTCCCTGCGGAAGGTGACAGTGACCCAAACCTCGGGGCAGAGGAGCCCGAGGCTCCCAGGAGCCCGGCCCGGTGCATCCGTTCTCAGCTGCTCCTGATACAAAGCCCAGCCTTGGAGGGCAGCTCCACTCCGGGAGGTGCAGCTCCAGCGAGGGAAGTGTTTGCGCTCGGGATTACCCGGATCGCGTTTTGTGTTGTTCTGTGTCTGTTATCCCAGCCAGCGCGGCCGAGGAGCCTCTGGCTCGCCAATGCTGCCACCTATAGCGGTTGTGCGGCAGCAAAGAGCGCCCGGAGCCGGCCCGGAGCCGCACGTAAGGCGCAGCACCCGGACAGGAAGGAGCCTCTGCAGAGGAGCTCCAGGAGCACAGAAGAGGCTTTGCCGCTCTCCCCCGCAGGACCTGAGCGCGGAGCTCACCTGTGCCCAGCCTGCTCCGTGCCGACCCCTGCAGCACCCACACCAGAGCTCCTGAAGGAAGCCTTGAAGTCAGAGCTCAGCCCCTGCAGAGAGGGTGAAGGATACAGCGGGAATACTCATCCGAGGAAGGAGAGGGCAGCTCTGCAGGCGGCAGATTAAAAGGGAAGCACAAGGAGAGGAGCAGGTGTGGGTGAGAAGTGCTGAGGTACAAAAGGGCAGCATCAGCTGCTTCCCTGAGTCTTGGATTGACTCAGCAATGGAGGGAAGGGCAGGTGGGGGCTGTCTGTGCTGCTGCCCCTTCCTCAGTGCCAGTCTGGGCTCTGGTCAGGCTGGGGACGTGCTGGTGCACACTCCAGGAAGGCTGGCTGAGGGAAGGAGTGGGGCACGGGCAGCTGCCTGTGTGTCTGTGCTGCCAAGGAGAAAGACGAAGATAAATCTCTGCAAATCTGGCTATCTAAGCAGCCCCAGCTCTGCCACCCTGGCAGGGCCAGGCCAGGACTGTTGTGGCTGCAGACAAAGCTGCTGATCACCATCCAGATAAATGAAATCAGAGAATCACAGAACCACAGAATGTTTTGGGTTGAAGCTCATCCCATTCCACCCCTTGCCACGGGCAGGGACACTTCCACTATCCCAGGTTCCTCCAAGCCCTGTCCAACCTGGCCTTGGACACTTCCAGGGATGGGCAGCCACAGCTTCTCTGGGCAGCCTGTGTCAGGGCCTCACCACCCTCACAGCAAAGAGTTGTCTAAATTACTGTAAATATTCAAGAAGTGCTAATTCAGCCATCCCTGCACCAGCCTCCATTGCTGCTGCTCTGCCTTTGAAGCCAAACTCTGGGCGTTTTCAGGTACGATCCTGGTTGTACCTTTACTACCAGACACGGTGTGTTCCTCTCGGATTTCCAGCACATGCAGAGCAGCCCATAAATATTGCATCTTTTTTTGTTTTAATTTGAAGCTGTCTTGCACACTGAGCTGTCTAATCCATGGAACATCTGCTCCGAGCAGGCAGCAATCTCTTAAATGCCACTGTGCACTTAAGAAGTTCTCGGCAGCTCTGCGGGAGCCCCTGGAAGAATTTAACTGATATAAGGCACCTCCCACAGCTCGAGCTAATGATCACAATACAAACGACATTTGCATGCTATGATATTCCTTTTGTGCAGAAGGCGACCTGCGCACCAGCATCCGTTCAGCGCTGGCAGCTTGTTTGCACTCTGGCTGAACATCATGTCCCAGCCCAGGTGATGTTGCCAGCAGGTGCCCCGGTCTTCTGCTGCCCCTCAGGGTTCTCTTCTGGGTGTTACGGCCCTTTCCATGCATGGGGAAGACTGGGGAGGTTTAGAGACACCTGGAAAGGGGATGTAGCACAATGCCACGGCCCCCACGGCGGGGAGCAGGTGCTCTCTGGTGCCTGGTTTTGTGCTGTGGTGTGGCAGCAACCAAGGGCTGCTTCCCATTGTGGGATGCCTTTGGGCTGCCCAGAATCTATCCTGACCCTAAAGGCAGCTGTTAATCAGCCCTGGCAGGGCTGAGACATCAGCACCAAAATCTGGGGAAAGGGAGAAGTGCCGGCGCTGCTCTGGAGCTTCCCGCTGCGATCCTCAGCAGCACCAGCAAAACCCTTCAGTTTGTGTCTTTCTGCCTAATATTTTTCCACTCTAAATTTACTTTATTTTAATTGATTAGGGTCTCTTGTGGTGTAGCAGCTTATTGGAAAGGAAGGCAGTAACATACAAAAAGAAAAACCAGCCCTAATATTTACTCCCTTGCTTCGGAGATTCACACAGCTCCCCTGCCCCAGTCTTTAATGACACAAACCAATAATGGTTCAACTACTGCAGCCCAAGGGACTCAAAATCGATGGCATGATGTTGAAATTACAGAAGATTTGTTGAAAAATGTTGTTTCCTGTTGTTTGCTCACTGCAAATCCTGACAGTCCCACCAGAGCCAGTTCATGCACCGAAAGCTCCAGCTGGCAGCAGTTTAACAGTGGCATCAGTGCTCTAAAATGCACTTTTAGGTCAGTGTCTGCCAGCAGCACGAGCCATGGGGAGGGGCAGAAAGGCAGGAATTGGGGCTCCTGCTTAGAACCAGGCTTAGGGGAAAGGTTTCCTTTTTCTGAGTGGCTGCATTGTGTTCCCTTTTCCATGTCCTGCTGCTGCTGCCTGGCCCGAGCCACTGCTGTGTCCCCCGGCAGCCTGGCAGCTGCCCCCCGCTCCTGAGCCCCCCACAAGGCGGTACAGACTCCAGGAAGGGGCTCCCTGGGGTTCACTTGCCCTGAAGAGCTGTGGCAGAGCATCCCTTGCCTCCCCATCGGTGCGGGAGAGGACTCGCTGGGAAATCCGGGCACGGCACGGCAGGAGCGGGATGGATGTGAGTCCCCCAGCACCCCTTCGATCTGCTCATGCAAATCCACCTCTGATTTTACAGAAGAGACACGAAGACTAAACAAAGCAACAGTGCTTTAATTTTGCAGTCTCTCGGAGCTCAGGACTGTTGCAAGAGCAGAATCTTCCTTTGCCTTTTGTGTACTCGGAGAAATGAAAGAAAATGCAACAGGAGTAGCTTAGAAATAGCAACGGGTTAACTCGCTCTGAGTCAGGATAGACCTTCAGAAGAGAAATACCTGAAATCCCTCTCCCCTGCCTGCCATCGCCGGGCTCGACAAAGCAGCCAACAAGACAGATTTTAATGGGACTTACATCCAGGAAGACAAAAAGAGGGGAAAATGGAGAAACTGAATTAAAAATGCTTCCAGAGCTGAGATGCCAGACAAGATAAATAGGGATCATCATTCCTCCACTCAGGGAGGTGCTGCCACAGCACTGCTCACCTGGGCAAGGCAGAGGCAAAATTAATGCCACCACAGGCACATTAATGCCACTCACCCCTGGCCCATTTGTCTCCTGCTGCCGGGCTCCAGATCAGCCCCGACACCTTCCCTGTGCTCCAGGCAGCCAAGCCAGGCAGGAGTTTGGTTTTTCACTCCTCAGCCTGCTGCTGAACACACAGGGTGAATGCTGGGAGGGGCATGGTGAGGTCTGGCCCCAGATGGTGGGGCTGGAGCTGGGAGAAGCGCTGTCCTGGTGCTCAAAGGCAGCACAGGAGGAGAGAGAGCAGCAGAGTGGTAGCAGGGGGATGCACATCCATCCAGGAAGGGGACATGGGGACCTGGGGGATGTGTCCACCCAGACAGTGGAGGTGGGGACCAAAATTGGCTGCCCTGTGTTGGCCCATGACTGGTGCTGGAGCAGGAGCCGAGCTCCCCGTGTGAGCCCCAGGCTGTGTCTTGGACACAAGCCCCCATCTCTCCCTTCCAGTGCCAGAGCTCGGGGCTGTCCCCACTGTCAGAGCTCACCATGGCCGAGGGGGCTCTCTTCTGTCCCCTTGTCCTTCTGCAGAGTCCTCCAGGTGACATTTCAGGAGAACTGGAAGCTGTGAAATTTAAGCATCGGGAGCTCAATCCATTAGCGTCCTGACAAGCCTTGCAGAGATTTACAATGGATTTTACCACCTGCTGAAGGTGCAGCAATGAATTTCCATCTCTAACTCATTCTTGGGCCAAGATTTACAGCTGCCATCAGCCCCGTGCTGTCACTCAGTCCCCTCTGACCAGGTGGGGAAAGGTCACTTTTTAGAGACACAAATGATGAGGCTGTGACCAAGCCACCTGCTTCCGTGCCAGCGGGGCTCCACCTGCACTGAGCCTGTCCCCAGAGCAGTGGCTGTCACCAAGGGCTTCAGCAGGGGGAGAATTAACTTCCCTGTGACCCGTGAGAGACCCTCGGGAACTCAGGGGATTCGTGTCACTGCTCGCCTCTTCCAGGGTCTTCCTAAATCCATGGAGATTTGAAGCCAAGAGGAAAGGGGATGTGAAGGAGACAGGGCTCTGCTTGCTCGCAGTATTTATTGCAAACGAAACCTCCTGCAATTTGGGATCCAAAATCCCTGCCCGCTTCCCACACTCCACAATATTTTCCCAAATATTGCGATCCCAGCATGGCAGCCCTTGTCTTTGGAAGCTCTTCTGTGCCTGAGGGCTCTCCCTGCTCACACATTTCCCTGCTGTTTAGTGTAAATCCCATCTCTTAATTTCCCTCCCTTCCTCCTTGAGATAAATCTCTCCCCATCCTTATGCCCAGGATCTGCCAGGAGGAATTTTATCCTCACTTTACACACTGCTCTTTTTTTTGGGTGCTAGGACAGAACATGCTTACAGAAAAATAAACCTTTTCATAACTTACAAGAACGGCAATAGAACACAAGTAGGAGCTTATAAAGGGAGAGAAATAAAAGATTAATTTCCTCGTATTTTACACTGCAGCATTTAATACGTGGCAGTGGCTGTTCCTGTTGCCTCTGGAGTTTATCAGCAGCTGTAAACAGCCCTCCACGTACACAGCACGGGGACCTGCCCTTACAGGGAGACAGAGCAGTTAGTAAACTCAGGGGCCGGTGAAATTATCTCTAAACAAACATAAAATCACAGCCCTTGGGAAGAGAAGGAGAGAGGCAAGACAGGCACAGATACGGTTTTTCCTCGGCTTGCACTGAGCGAAGTCGCTGCGCGTGAATGACAGCAGGACAAATTTCAGCATAAAAATAAAATTAAAATGCCCGAATTACTGGCCTCAGAAAACCCAGGATGGGATGTCCTCCCTCTCTATGTGCACATGGACGTGGTCACCCCGTTTCTGCCCAGAGCAGGGAATCGCCACGGCCTCGGAGCGCCTTGCGCTGGCTGCTGCACACGTTCGAGGCTCGTTTCCAAAGGGAACGCAGGAGCCGCACGGTTGGATATTAAATGGATATATTCCTCTCTGCGGGTGGGCAGCCATTAGCGTGCAGCCTTTGTGTTACAGAAATTCCCAGGTGCGGGAAGCCGGAGGGAAGGGGGAGAGGAGGAGCTGGGCGGGTCATCCCCACGGCTGGAGCAGCGTGTCCTCGCCCAGGATCCCTGCTGGATCCCTGTTGGATCCCCGCTGGATCCCCACTGGATCCCTGCTGGATCCCTGCTGGATCCCCGCAGCCCCGAGAGGAATCCTGCAGGCACCCGGGAGCCCGTGCCCCCGCAGGCAGCCTGCGCCCTCCCAGGTGTGCTCACCGGAACGGGGACTCCGGCTTTAGGGACACCCCAGGCCATGAACCACCTCACAAGGAGGTGGCAGCCCCTGCCTGTCCCACGCCGCCCATGCCGTGGCTTTGCTCTTTGACAGATTTCTCTGCGTTTTCGATTTTCACCTTTGAACCTCTCCTTGGAACCACACACCCTGGGCCCAGCGAAGCATCCTCGCGGCAGCAGCAGCACTCAGAGCTGTGACAGCTCAGCCTGTGCGCTCCTGCACATGGGCTGGACGTGACCCTGCCTCGTGGCACAGGCACCAGCACGGGATCCGCCTAAACGCCCTGTCCAGGGCAAAATGCCCCAATCTGGCTGGATAAAGCCCCAGTCTGGCTGGATGTCCCTCCTCTCCCCTCATTTCTCACCCTGCCCTTGGGTTTTTCCTGCTGCTCTTTTGCCGCATCCTTTGCACGATGTGTAGGGGACATGCAGTGTAGGACAGGCACCGTGGGATTCAGGCCTGCTGTCTTGGGGTGATTCTATGACCATACTGTATTCCCCATCGCCTGCTGGATCTCTAGTGTACCTTTAAATTGCAAAAGGGGGAGAGAGAAGCCAAGAGAACTCTTCAAAGCAGCCAGCTTGACCTTGCATCTAGAATGTTTTGCATTCTTTTCTCTCCCAATTTTGACAACATTCGTTGGTTAGACGAGTTTTGCTCTCTAGTCTCTTTGGCTTTCAGCGGAGAAGGGACTGTGATCTGCCTCAGCGGCCTCTGTTCCTTTTTGGACTGTTTTTGGCTTGCTTTTCCTCCCAGACCAGCTCCCATCTCCGGCCCTGCACGGCAGGGCCGCCCAAGGGGGGTCGTCGGTCCCTGCCTGGCCCGGCCCAGCTCAGGACTGCAGGTTTTACCTACAGAAAGAACTCTAAAATCTATAGTCCTCTTTTAGGGCACAGGGGCGGGGGTTTCAATATTTCAATATCCTTTTTTGCCCTGTGACAGCAGGGGCCTCTGTTAAATGAATAAGTTTTTTTCACTTTCACTCCAGAAATGATTTTTCCGAACCCGTGGGGGAGGCGCTGCCGGGGCCTGCTTGCCTGGCAGGCCGGAGAGAGAGAGAGAGAGAGACGCCCCTCTGGGGGCGTTTCCTCCTGGATTTGTGTCCAAACCGGCACACCTGCTCAGTTTCATGACGCCTTCCAAGGGATTTTGGGTTCCTTTCTCTCTAACTCCAACCACCTCAGAGTTACCTGCAGCAGTGGGAGGTGAAAAACGCTGGGGGAAGGGAGATTTGTTCCTTGGCATCGTCCTTATAATGCACATGGGGAAATTAACTTAAAGCCTGGGTTATGAAGAGAGCTAATTAGTTAATCCATGTAAAGTGCTTTAAGGCTCTGGAATGAGGGGAAAGAATAGCTAATGGGGGAGCTCAGACAGGGCTCTCCTGATGCAAAGTGAATTTCAGACAAGAAATCCTTACTGTACAGAATGGAATTAAATTCAAGGGCTTGTCTAAAAGAAAAACCTCAGAATTGATCACATCCCAGTGAATAAAGACAGTCCATCAGTTCAAGGGCATCTTACACGGATATCCATGCCCACTAATTATTCTGCTTGAAACCAGCCTTCCTGGCAGATTCCCAGAGTCGATGCATCAAGGACCTCTGTGTCAACATTAGCTTTATACCAGACGGATAATTGGTGGTAAGTACCCAGAGCTGGACTGTGCTGGACAACATAATGGCAAAAATTAAATTCTTCCAACAAAATAGCTCTTTGCAAGCGTGTTCGAGCAAACCAGGCTCGGGAGAGAGCTCCTCTGCAAGGCAGCACAATTACAGAGCAATTAGAGGGGTGAACTTCAGCAGCTCACCTGCACAACACCTATTTTCTCCTCTACAATCGCCTATCAAGGCTTCGAACATTTCCTTTGTTCCAAACAACAGTCACTGGCTGAATTACCATCAGCAAGAACACTGTGCAGCCATACAGCCAGCAGGAATCCGGGAATGGTGTCTCAAAGCATTTGCCAAAGGCTTCTACGTACTCATTTCTGGCCAAATCCTTCACTTTTTAGAAAAATTGTTCTCCCCATGGGCTCTCCCAGGAGAAATGATTTGCACCTCTGAGCGCTGGGCATTGGTACCCAGGAGATGATACTCGTGTCTCCACTGGGCTCTGCAAACAGCTGTGTGCCAGTGGGGAGAGCATCCAAACTGGGCAGTGCTCGTTGAGGAGTGGGGCTGGATGTCCCCTGCCAGAGCAGCCCCTGTCCCCACTGGGCTGGATGTCACCACCATCACAGAGGATGTCCCCACCCTCGGTGCCAGCTCCAGGGGTACCAGCACGTGGCAACAGGAATCTTTGTTCCCCTCCACGGCTGCTCAGGGCCCTGCAGCCCTGAGATAAACCATCTGCATGTTTGTTTTAACACCTTCCTTCCCGCCCCTTGGCTCTCATGTGAGCGGACTCTGGGTGGTGGTAACCAACACGGAATGGCTGAGTTGTCCCTCCCTGGGAAGTTCCATGTCACGGGAAGTTTGGGCCAGATATTAGGAAAAGATTCTTCATCCAGAGGGTGAACAGGCTCCCCGGGAAAATGGTCAAGGAGCATCTGGACAACAGTCTCAGGGACATGTTGAGATTGTTGGGGTGTCCTATTCAGGGCCAGGAGTTGGGTGTGATGATCCTCAAATGTCCCTTCCAGCCTGGGATTTTCCATGGCTCTGTGTTTCCAGGATGCCGTTGCTGTGGCCAGGGAATCCTGACACCATTCCCATTCTTCCTCCTGCCCTGCAGTGTGGCTGAACTGATCCCTGAGGCACCGGGACACGGGGACCCAGCCCTGGTGGTGTCCAAGGAGCAACTGGATGTGGCACCCAGTGCTCTGAGCTGGGTGACAAGGTGGGGATCAGTCACAGGTTGGACTCGACCATCTCAGACATTTCTTCCAAGCTAAATGAGTCTGTGACCCCCAGGATTCTGGGGTGTGGGGCGCAGCCAGACCCTCCACCCTGGGGTTCGCTTGCTGTCCACAGCCACGTGGCCGTGCGGAAAGGCCGAGCTGTGCAGAGCTGTGCAGAGCTGTACCGAGCTCCCACTCACCCTGAGTGGCACGAGAGGGAAGCAGAGGTGACAGTGATGCAGAAGGCTTGAATCAGTCCGGCTGCTCTGTCTAGCGAACGGCACAAATTGGATTATGTTGTGGAGTTTTCGATGAGGACAGCTCTGCCGTTTGAGTGGCATTTCCATATTCTGTCGAGCAACCCACATGCCCATAAAATCTGATAAGTTTTCTCGGTCATCACTTTGTGTATTTTTATGAGTCTATTAAAATGTGATTTACATTTTTCCAATTTCCCCCCCCTCTTTTCCCTTCAATATGCCCAAGGGATGGGTGAATTAGATTGGAGGGAGCCCAGGACCATATGGCCAATTGGATTAGGCTCTCCTAAGTGCTCAGCAGAAAGTAATAGGGGTTTTAAACCTGGATCCCAAATTCTGGATGCCTATCTTGTCTGAATTGCCAAAGAGCTCTGTTTTATAAGGCTCTTGAGGAGTGCTGGGGCCAGTGGCGTGGTGACAAGGATGCCCAAGGTCTGTCCTGGCAGCTGACCAGTGACAAGGACCTCAGGACTAGCGCTGGGGTGGAACTTGAGGCACATGGCTACCTCCACCCCCTTCCTCACATTCTGAAATTAATCACCAGTTAATCGTTGTTCAAAGCAAGTATTTTTAGTCAGAACAACACTTTCTGTTTGAGTCGACAGAAGCGTGAGTTGTGCTTCCTGTGTTTCTGCTTGCTCAGGGCAAATGCTCCGGCGTTCCCGGGACAAGACCACAAAGGAGATGCTTGTGCTGCTGGATGGAAATTTCCTTTCAAATTTGAGAGAATATTTGTAGGAATTCCTTTCTCTGCTATTTGCTCAGTTCTGCTAACAACAAGCTGCCAGCCGGGTTCAAGGACAGACGAGCAATGGGCTCTGAGCAGCCGCTGTAATTCTCTTTGCTCTGAAGAGACAGAGGGAGATTAATAGAAAAAGCAGCAGCAGGAGGATTTGTCAAGAAAAATAATCATTTTCAGGCCAAGGAGGCTTTGCTATCTTGATAGTGAGCAAATGGCAGGAGCAAAAGGACTCCTGAGCCTGCCCCTCGTTACTGAAAGAAGAAAATTAAGGCAAATGCAGTTGAACAGAAAACTTAACATTTGGCTTTTTGCCCCCCCTCAGCTGCTCTCCTTGTCCCCGAGACCCTCCCAGCCCCCTGCCCAGGGCCAGGAGCCGTTTCGCAGCCCACGTTTTCATCCACGGGGCAGCTTTTGCTCCGAGTGTCACCAAGCAGCGCTGAGGCACCGCGGGCGGCTCCTGCCACCTACAGCGAGAGTCCTGCGGGAGCAGGGACAGCGGGGACCAGGGAGGGACAGCAGGGACAAGGGAGGGGCAGGGGGACCAGTTAGGGACAGCGGGGACTAGGGAGGGGCAGGGGGACAAGGGAGGGACAGCGGGGACCAGGGAGGGACAGCGGGGACCAGGGAGGGGCAGCAGGGACAAGGGAGGGACAGGGGGGACAAGGGAGGGACAGCAGGGACCAGGGAGGGACAGCGGGGACCAGGGAGGGACAGCGGGGACCGGAGGGAACAGGAAATCCAGGGGGAGGGCAGGGAGGGACCAGGCAGGGACCAGGCAGGGACCAAGGGAGGGATGGTGGGGACCAGGGAGGGGCAGCGCTGGACAGCGCTCTCAGTGCAGGTAGGGATGGCAGGGACCAATTTACACTGATTAACAGCCAAAAATAATCCAGGTTCACTTTCCACCTCCACTGGCGGCACATGCGTTTTGTTTGTTTTCATTTTCCAACAGCCTCTGTGTCCCCTGACACTTTTCTGCTTGTAAATAGTCAAGTATCACATTCCCCCTGTGGAAACTGTGGAAACCAGGGTCGACAAAAACCTGAAATCCACCTTTTTTTTTTCCCCCCCTCTCTTTTTGCAGCTGTGCTGCAATTTCAATTACCATATGCCTTGTTTTGCCCCCGGGGAATGGTGGTGAGATGAGGAATAGGGGAAGTGTGGCAGGTAATGAAAGACACGTTCTCATTTCTGCTCCAGCAGATAGTGCAAGTGCCCATTAAACGCTGAAATTAATTGTTTAAATTGTTCTGAGCAGCATTTACGGCGATCTCCTTGTCGGTGCAGCTGGGCATTGGCTTTCAAAAGCTTTCCCTGCGCTATCTGCAGCCGAATGTTCCAGCGGCGACTGTCTCACCACAAACTAATTTGTTCAACACACATTTATTGCACAACATTTACAAAAAATACGTGGCAAAAATGCAGATTCTTTTTTCCGCCCTCTTGTATTCGTGCTGTTCCAGGGACAAAAACGCTGCAGCGCTTGGTGGCACCCCTAAAGGTGGCACTTTGTGATATGGTTTCGTGGGCACGGGGGTGTTTGGTTGAGGGTTGAATTTTATGATCTTGGAGGGCTTTTCCAACCTTAATGATTCCATGATTCCATGACTGGAGCATTCCAAGGTGTTGCGCTGCTCCCACTGACAGCCAGAGCAGCTGCATCTGGAAAAGCACCAAAAACCCCCTGGAGCCGTCTGAGGGCACGGCCAGGGCTTTTGGAGGGCACGGGGAGCCCTGGGAGCCGGGGGATGAGTGAGAGTGGAAGTGCTCCCAGTGCTCCCAGTGCTCCCAGTGCTCCCAGTGCCCCCAGCGCCGCCCAGCCGAGCTCCTCTCCATCCCGCTCAGGCTGTGGAAGGAAACTCCCGGGCTGCAAGTGGGATGAATTCCCTGCTCCAGCCCGTTTCAGAGGCTGGGTAATTGGATAAACCTTTGGCTGGGTGCTGGAAGGTGAAACAGTCCCTGGCTGGGACTGCTCCTCCCAGCTCCCACCAGGGACCTGTCCCCTGGGTCTGGGGCCATCGTGACCGAGACTCCAGAGCCAGGGACAGGCACGGGAATCTCCACGGGCAGGAAAACGTCCTGTCAGGGCAAGGGACAGCTCAAGGTCGAGCCCTGTGAATACCGAGGGAGGCATCAGCTGCCAAGTGATGTAAAACTCCAGCATCCAATAATTCCTTCTGCTTTTCCAAAGCCTCAGTGCCTGGGTGCCAGCGGGGCTGGCAGGGGCCGTGATGGGGAGCAGCCCGGGAGGGTTTAACAGACACGTGGATGTGTGTCTCGGTTTGAGAGACAGGTGTCTGCTAAAGGAGGCAGACGCCTTCCTTGGAATGGAAAAAATGCAGGCCCATTTCCCTCCGAATTGTTATAATT
>VWPU01004141.1:0-24970 GCA_013398955.1 Callaeas wilsoni | reverse complement strand
AGCCCTGTGAGCTCTGGGCACAGGTGTAACACAGGGAACATGCAGCTCCAGGCTGGGTTTGGAGGTGCCACTCAGAAATGCAGTTTTGGAGGAGGGTGATTGGGATTTGGATTGCCACAGTCAGGGTATGGCTCTGTCCCCCTCAGCACACCCTGCTTGGTTCTCCCTCTTTGCTGCCCCTAAAGCCCCTTTTGAAGAGTAACAGTCTTTGGCTCAAATGACATTTTGCTAGCATCTGATCTGCCTTTTGTGCCCATACCCTTCCTAGTCTCTCAGTATTTCCCAGTTTCTGGAGCACATAGCCTGTGGCACACAGGTATCTTTCCTGGGGTCAAGAAAACTGAGATGGTGTTGGCTGCAATGCTGTTCCTATTTCTAAAGGAATGGTGCTGGGCTCAGTGAGGGCCCAGCGTCTTCAGAACTCTTGGCTTTTAAAGCTGTATTTCCAAAAGCCTGGAAGCTGGAATCTGCATCTCTTTGATGTGCAGTGAAGCTGAAAGTGCTCGTATATTTTCTCTTATTTATTCATTGAATTTTAGTGTGGTTTTTTCTTTCTTCAAATATCGGAAGTATTTTTTTTGGTCAAGGAAGAGCTCCAAAAATGTGCAGCAGCAGCTTTTGAAGTGTCACCATCACTGAACGTGGTTAAGTACAAACAAATGCTGCTTCCTGTCTCAGTGGCTGGAGCCACTACTGCCGTAGAGAAAACAAAGCTGAATGGCTGTGAATCTCAGTTATAAGTGCAGCAGAAGCAAGGACAGCACAGGCTGCTTTGGCCTGTGGGATGGATCTCCGTGGTGCTGTGAGGCTGACTCAGAGCTGCCGGGGCCAGCGCTGCACCATCAGGGCTCGCACGTGAGTTGGACCTGCCAGCATCTGCTCTGCCCTTGCCAGGTTTGTCTCACCCATGGAGATTTCATCCGGGGAGAAGCAGCTTGAAGCACAAACAGCTGCTGCCGGGGAAGAATGAGACCAAATCTTTGTGTCTCTAAGCAGTGCAGGAATTATCTGTGTCCGTCTTCTTTGTGGCATTATCTATTTTCTGGTGTTAGGATGTGTTCCAGTGGCATGATATTCCCTGGTCCCGCTGCACACCAGTTGTTTTTGACTAGTGGTGCTCATCTTACCTGTTTGGAAAGCAGGTGGGATTGCAGACCTCTCCTCTGGCTGTGTTTGAATCCCAAACTGTTTCTGCAGTGATGTAACAGAGGGAAATACAGCCAGCATGGGACACTGTACCCTGACACATCAGCTCCTCTCATCACTGCTGGAAGCTGCTTTATATCAGTCTTGAACTTGTCAGTAATGGGAACCAGAGGCTTTGGGGTATTTATCGATGCCCTTTGGACAAGGGTCTGGAATGACAGGACAAGGGGAAATGGCTTCACCCTGACACAGGGCAGGGTTAGATTGGAAATTGGGAATAAATTGTTCCCTGTGAGGGTGGTGAGGCCCTGGCACAGGTTGCCCAGAGAAGCTGTGGCTGCCCCTGGATCCCTGGAAGTGTCCAAGGCCGGGTTGGACGAGGCTTGGAGCAACCTGGGATAGTGGAAGGCGTCCCTGCCCATAGCAGGGTGTTGGAATGAGATGGGCTTTAAGGTCCTTTCCAACCCAAACCATTCTAGGGTTCTACAGTCCCTCATTGACTGGATCCAGAGTTGCTGAGCACAGGAAGAAGGTGAATTAGAAAGCACTGTGTTTCCACAGGCAGGGCTGTGTGCTGTCCCACGGCACTTTGGCTGTGCTCGCTGTGTGAGAAGCCTCAGACAGACCTCCTGGGGCTGAGAGTTACCTCTCATCTGGACAGGGGACCTAGAAATCTGTTGCCATGGGTTTGTCCTCGCCCAAAAGCTGCCTGGAATGAGATCAGGGAGCACAGAGCCAGGGGAGGACACATGGATTGAGGCCACAGCCGGGGTGGGCCAAGCCCTTTCTGCTTGGGGGCTGCGATGCAGCTGTGCTGTCCTGGTTGTGTCTGTCACACTGCTCTGCCCCTGCAGGTTAATTGGAATCTTCTTCATTTTCTTTAGCAAATATCGATTCCCTGGTGTGGTGGTTTTTGCATGGCTTGATTTTTGGTGCAGAGGGAAGAAGCCAGCCATGGAAGTGTTTCTCTGTGAGGAGCTCCTAAAAGCTTCCTCCGTGCCTGGCAAAACCAATGGCTGGCAGGCTCTGAGAAGAGGCACACTGCGAAGCCAATTAGAAAAGCTGGTAACGCCTCTATGATAACATATGTGAGAAAGAAAACCTCAGGAATCCTCCCTTTCTTTCTGCCCTCCGAGGGGTGATGAGGGAGGTTGTTGGGCCCCTTCCCAGTGGGGTGGCTGGGCCCCCTTCCTGGCGGGGCCCACTGGTCCCTTTCCCAGCAGGCCCACCGGGCCATGCCGCCGGGGCCATCCCGGTGCCGCGATCAGCCACGCGGCCAAAACCGTGCGGCCGGTGGCCGGCACCGGGAGCGCTCATGCAGTCGGGGCCGCCCCTGACTGCATGAGTGAGTGGTGCCACGTGGCCGCTGCCATTTCAGCACGGCTCGCCATGAACTTTACCTAGCCACCTTTAGCCAGCCGTGCTGCAGACAGAAGGGCAGAAGCGTCGGCAGCAGCTTTTCTTTTTCGGTGCCCCGCATGAAGAGAGGCGCTAAATGGAGCGGCCAGTGTGGCCCGTGTGGTGCTGCTGGGGCCCGTGTGACCAGCAGTGAGAGGCGTGGTGAGCGATTCCCTGACGTGGAGCCTGGACGAGATCAACCTTTCAGCACTGCAGAACTCTATAAAAACTTCTCAGTTGATAGAACTTGAGAACAAATGAACTTACGAACACCATTTCTCTCTCGAGTCAGAGAAAAAGAAAAGGTGAAGACACGTGAGGAGAACATGGTGGCACCAAGGCCGGTGCTAAGGAGGGAGGGGGAGGAGGAGGTGCTCCAGGCCTCAGAGCTGAAATTCCTCTGCAAGTTGTGGTGAGGACGATAATACAACAAACTGTTTCCCTGTAATGCATGAAGTGCATGGGAGGATGCAGAATTCACCCGTAGCTCGTGCGAAGAATGTGCTCCTGCTGGAGCGTGTGGATGCTGAGAAGCTGTGATCTGCTGAGAGACTTGAACAGAGAGAGAGAAAACTTTTGCTTGCAGAGATAGAGGACCCTTGCTTTTATACTAGAACAGCTTATACTTAAAAGACTGAATCCCGTGAACCAAATGGCCCATGAAAAAACAGTTGTGAGAAGACTGCTTTGCCCGTGGGAGGGACTCACGTTGCAGCAGGTACGGGCAGGACTGCTACTCAGAAAATGAGAACCACGCTGGAAAAGTTCATGGAGAACTGTCTCCTGTGGGAAGAACCCCCATGGCATAGCGAAAGAGACTCCTCTCTCTAAGTGAACTGAAGAAAGATTTTTAGAAGTGACAAACTGACTAAAAACCCCATGTTTTGTCTCCCTGTGCTGTCGGTGGGAAGGAGAGAAGGGCTGGAGGAGGGAAAAGGTGTTCTAAAGGTTTATTTTAGTTCTCATTATCCTCTTTTAAGTCTGTTAATATTTTTTTTTCTTTATACCTTTTAAGTTTTAAGCCTGTTTTGCTCTTAAAGTGTTTCTTCCCAATCCTTACTTCAACTCATGAACCCCTTTTTAAGTGTTCTTTCCCCCTCCTATGCTCCACTAGAGCAGAGGAGAATGCATAAATGATTTTTCATGGGTGCACTGGCGTTTAGCCAATGTCAAACCCACGACATCTGGGTGCACGGGGGTCCTTTGCCTGTCTTCTTTGCTTAACTGAAGCACTGCTTGTGATGATTCTGATTCCATAGTGGATTTATCCTCTGTAGCTGGTTTGCAGAGGAAACCAGTAAAAGCTGTTCTTCCAGTTGAGAAGAGCTAATCTACATTTGTAGCTGGAAATAGCATCTCCTCTCTCCATCTTTCTATGATAACCAGCTCCTTTTGAGCCTTAGGATCTTGCAGTGTGTCCTTGCTCCAAAGGACCTGCACACGACACTGGGGGTTCCATCAGATCTTGAACTTAAACCTGGTAATCTTGGAGTACAGCAGGGCTGTCGGTGCCAGGGTGGTGAGGGATGCTCTGGGGTAGCTCCTGCCCAGTGCTCAGGGGAAGCCGAGTGCCCTCTGGTTTCCCACGGAGCTCTCTGTCGGAAATGGGCTGGATTTTGTGCTGCTCACATTAAGATGAAAGAAAGCACAGGAGAAACAGCTTCTGAGAGGCTTAAAAGCAACAGGCTTTCTTTTCCTCCTGGGAAGGGCACACAGCCAACATCTTGCTCTTTACAGATCTCTCCTAAGCAGAATATTGCATTAGGAGCAACTGAGCCTGCCAAGTATGAGCAGAATGGCCCTGCATCCCACAGCTTCCTTCATCCCAGTGTCCGTGTGGCTCTGGGATCCACGGGCTGTCACCCTTGTGGCTGCCATTCCCTCCTGGCTGAGGTGGCAGTACTAATGGCTGGCTCACCCTGGGGCTCTTGCTTCATCTGATGGGTGTTGGTGGAGGACTCCTCCTCTCCTGCGTTTTCTTGGCAGCTGCTTTGATGGGGGAAGTGAGGCTGGGGAGTGTTGAAAGATATTACATTATGGAAAGCAGCATCTGAGTGGGAATGGGAGGAGATCTATTATGTTAAAAAAGCTGTGGGCACAGTTGGCCTGTGAGGGCAAGGAAAGCTCCCTGGCAGGCTGGTGTCCCCAGGTAAGGACTCTGGGATGCTCTGGTTGGGCTGGGCTCATCCAGAACCCCTGCAGGCATGGGGACAGGAAGGTCTGAGGCTCCTGGATGCACAGAGTGGGGTGGTTGGCTACTTTGAGAAGAATAAATCCTCCTTTTCTTCACATCCCCACTGAGCTAAAAGGAGCACGGCCCAGTTTGTAGCTTTGTAGGTCACTGAAGGAGAAGGCAGGCTCTGCAGTCTGCCTGCAAATGCTCTGTGCCATGGCAACTCTGCTTCCCTGGGCTCTTAAGGAAGAAAGTGGAGTGAGGAGCAGGAGGAAGATGACCCCCAGCTGCCCCGGTGTTACTCTGAAGCTGTGTGGCTGCAGCACCACTTCAGACCTTGGGGGAGAAATTCTAGTCAGGAAATACAGACATCCTGGGGAGACCCTGTGCCTGCCAGGAATCTGCTCAGCTCCTGGGGCCCTCAGTGTGCTCCTCCATGAGCAGCAACAGGTAGTGGTGGTGCTCCTCCAGACACTGATTAGATTTCCTGCTACCATGCAGGAGGCTGCTCGGCGCAGGGAGCGTGACCTAGGAAAAAAGGAGTAGAATAAAGCAAAGCTGAGCAGGTGAGGGAGGGATGGGTCTTCCTGCCTTGCTTGCCAAGTCAGCTCTGCTTGACCTGGCAGCTGCAGGTGGAGGTGGCTGAGCCCCACGGGCACCTCTGTGGGCACACCTGCAATGCAGGGCTGGGGCAGCACTGGCTGCCTGGCCTGGTGCCTGTGCAGGGTGTGCCGTGCTGGGGAGGTTGGTGTGCTCTGGGTGGGCTGCCCAGCACATGGCACTGGTGCCAGCAAATGGGACAAGCAGGGTCACATTTGCTCCTGGCCTGCTGGGGTGAGGGATGGAGCTCCCAGCACTGCTCCCTGGGCTCTGACAGCAATGTCACCCTGTCCCATGCTTGATGGCAGCTGTCCCAAGCACTGAGCAGCCTCTCACTTGTATTTCCCAATTTAGTCACGTTCTACCAGCTATAACTGAGCCAGTGGAAACAGGGAAGTTGGATTTCTTGCTGTTGTTGCACTTCCTTGGATCTCAGAGCGTGTCAGTGGGGCTTTGCCACGTGCCAAGGACAGAGCCTCGTGCCTGCCATTGAGGGCACATGGGGAAGCTCCTGCCCAGGGAAGAGGGTTGGTGTGGCAGCCAGGACAGTGCTGCAGCTGTGACTCCTCTCCATCTCTGTAATTCACTTGCTGTTTCCTTTTACACAGATCCAGTGGAAGAAGCCGCCTTCCCAACTACGCTGCTCAGAGGAGCCGCTCCTCTCAGCTGTCAAGGCCTCTGAGCTGTTGCTGCGAGGAAGAGGACAGGTAAATTGTACCCCATGTAAAATAACAGCTCTGGCTGTTAAATATGGTCTTACTTTAACTCATTGGATTTATTTAGAGACTTATTTAGAAAAGCTCTGTGGGTTTGCACCCTCTGCCCCGGAGTTTGTGCTTCAGGCCCAGGGTGGGGGCCCTGGCATCCCTCGGAGCACAGCACTGTGTCACTGTGGGGGAAGGTGGGGGGCTGTGGGCAGCTCTTCCCGACCTTTGGTACCTCAGCGATGCAGCCAAGGCTCTTGGCACAGCACGTTCCAGCCCAGCACTGCCCTGGAGTGCGGCCACGCAGTCCAGAGCTGCCCCGATGAGCTGCTGTGCCCCAGGTGGGCTTTACAGGGAAGCCCCTGGAGCTGGCAGAAAGATTTTACACCTTGGAGTTGCTGCCTGGCCACAGCCTGTCCAGCTTTGGGGCCGTACTCCTGGTTCTGCCTGGGGCTAAGCTGAGGTCAGTGCAGTGGTGGCACCAGCCCTGGCCTCCTCCGTTACCTGTCACCTCTGTCCCCAAGCACCATGCAGCTCCACGTGCCTGTGGCACCAAAGGCTGGTGTCACCTAAAGGCTTCTGTCCCTGCAGGGCTGCCTGGAGCCATGTCCAACGACCCACCCCCGCCCTACCCAGGGGGCCCCTCGGCACCGCTGATAGAAGAGAAGCACGGCCCACCCTCTGCTCCAGGTACTGGGGGGTGGCCCAGCTGCTCAGGGGTGACACTGCCAAACAGACAGGACCCAAGGAAGTGTGGGTTCCCTGGGACTGCCCTGGCTGTGGCCTCTCCTCACAGCACAGGGGGGAGAGTGGTGCCATGCATGTCACCCTTGGGGGAGGCAGGAGGGGTCCTAGGGGCAGTGACAAGAGCAGGAAGCACTCCCAGCTTAAAGTCTGTCACTGCTCCCTGCTGTGGAGTGAATTTGGGTTTCCTGTGGCCCAGAGGATGCGGCATAAGGGGGTGCCCCCCACTTCTTATCTCCCTTCCCTGCTGGGGTTGACACCTTGACACAGCCAGGACACCATCTTCCCCTCAGCTCTGCTGCCTCCTTGGCTGCTGACCCTGTGTTTCCTTTCAGAGGGTGTCACCCCAGTTGTGGGGCAGCCCCAGGGGGTTCCCATCCCCCCTCCTGAGTTCGGACCCCCCCCATATGAGCCGCCCTCGCAGCCGGGGTTCATGCCCCCCCACATGCCCACGGATGGCTCTGGGCCCTATGTGCCACCAGGTGAGTCCTGCAAGGGGCTGGGGAACACAGAGGGTGGGGATCAGCAGCAGCACGTATTTCCTGGGGAGTGGGGGTGATGCAAGAGGGGGTTGGGGGCTTGCAGCGAGGCTCCTTGGGATGGGGTGGGGGGCACAGTGCCTGTAGCAGGGTTGGCCCCAAGTCTGTACTCAAAGGGTGGTGTCGCAGCAGGGTGGGGGCCTCCCCAACAAGGATCTGGCCTCTCCTGCCATGTACAAAGGTGCTCACTTGTTCGTGTTTCTCACTCACAGCAGGATACTACCCACCCCCAGGCCCTCACCCGCCCATGGGCTACTACCCTGCCCCAGGCCCCTACCCCTCTCCTGGTGGCCACACAGCCACGGTGCTCGTCCCACCGGGAGCCGCCACCACAGTCACAGTGCTGCAGGGAGAGATCTTCCAGGGTGCCCCCGTGCAGACGGTGTGTCCCCACTGCCAGCAAGCCATCACCACCAAGATCTCCTACGAGATTGGGCTCATGAGCTTCCTTCTTGGCTTCTTCTGCTGCTTCGTAGGGTAGGTGCTGCAAGCAGACCTGGGGCCTCGTGGTGGGTGTTCAGCCTGGTCCTGGTAGCCCCAGGGCTGGTGGCCTCGGCTGAGCTGTTGGGCACGGTGGGGACCTTGGCACAGAGGTGGCAGTGGAGCAGCAGAGGGGTTCCTGGGGTGACAGCCCCTACAATTACTCCCATGGCTTGCCCATGGCCCAGAGTGACCCCCGTGCCCAGGGCCTGCCCCAGCTCAGCACCTCTGCCTCTCGCTGTGCTCCAGGTGCGATCTCTGCTGCTGCCTGATCCCCTGCCTGTTCGATGACTTCAAGGACGTGACGCATACGTGTCCCAACTGCAAGGCCTACATCTACACATACAAGCGCATGTGCTAACGGCACCCCGGGAGCCACTGGAACGCCACCGGCCCCCGTCCCGCTGCCGTCCGTCTCCGCGTGTGCATCACTCCTCGCTTCCCCTGCCGGTGGTGTGTATGTGTTATCCCCGGCTCCCTCCCGCACAGAGCTGCCACCACCTGCCCCCAGCTCTGCTCCTCACTGGGAATACTTGGATTGGTGACACTGGTGCACAGGGGAGGTGGGCCCAGGCCTCAGACGCCGTGTGGGGGCTGCCCTGCAGTGCACAGGAGTGGGGGGCATCACTCTGCATTCCATTATGCTCTGGGGTGTGAGCGAGGCCCCTCTCACCTGCAGCAGCCCTGGGAAGAGCAGCAGCTGCTGGAGGTGCCCTCCCCAGTCCCACGGTGCAGGGGGTGCCTGGCTGCAGGGATGTGCTGGGATGGGAGCCCTGGAGGGGACCTAAGCAGCCCATGGTGCCCTCAGGGGATGCAGCAGAGCCTTTGTGGCACTTTCAGGAAGGGGCTCAGTGGCAAGGAGACAGAGGGCAGTGCCACACACCAGGTTTCAGTGTGGTTCACAGCCCCTTCCAGCCCCGTGGCAAAGCCCCTTCCCGAGGAGAGGCAGAGCTGCCTCTGAGAACGGAGAGGGGCCGGCAGCAGCACTGCACCCTCATCAGCACCTCCGTCCTGACCGCTGGCCAGTCCAGCTGCATGCGCCTCCTCCCAGCCCCGCCGCGGCTCTGGGGGCAGGGACAGCCCCAAGCAGCCCTTGCCTCCCCGGCAGCCTGAGAGCCAAAACCGCACCCGGCATGTCCTGGCTGCCCGGCACTTAGAGTAGAGGAGTTTGTTACCCGCAGCTCCGGAGCCACATCCCGGGCCCGGCAGGGTCTGTAGGGTCCTCCTTGCATGTGGGTGTAGGGGGTATTTTTAGCTCACTCATGTGGGGCAGAAGGAAGGGGCAAGCAGGCAGCAACAGGAGCTGCCAGCAGCACTCCCACAGCAGGGGCAAGAGGACCTGGGAGCCAAGTTCAGCCTCTCGGGGCTGCACCTCCCTCCCCTGCCCCTGCAGCTCCCAGAGCGAAGTGGGGGGGGTCTCTCAGTACACAGGTCTGCAAACACAGCCTGGCCTGCACAGGCAGCTGCTGTTTGCTCAGGGGTGGAACTGTGGCACTAGTCAGTGTTTTTATGTAAATAAATAACAGACCCTGAACTCGTGTACATCTTTTCTTCTCTCCTGCTCGAACTTCACAGCAGATCTGCCTGCAGGGGAGCTGAGGATGAGGGCAGGGTGGGGGTACAGCAGTACCAAGCACGGGAGGAAGAGCAGCAGCTTCCCGACCCTACCAGGAACCCCCTCAACACAGAAAGCCCCAAGCCCTGACAGCACCTGGCTGTCTCATCTGAGCTGGGCAATGGGCCTCCCCACAGGGACAGTGGGGTGCTAGGGCAGGAGTTTCTCAGGGCCTGCCTGAGTCAGAGACAAGTGAAACACTGTGGGACCGCACTCGGTTTCTCCCCATCAACACCCTCCCCAGTCTCCCCATTCTCACAATGATGTGCTTTTGGCTTTCCCCAGCTACAGCATTACAACTTTTTATTCCAGTCAAGGCTTTAGGAAAAATAACCGACAACCAACCCTCAACCCCAAAGTTGCACAATACACATCTGTCACCTCCATACCCCAGCATGGTCCTGCCCCCATCCCCAGGGAGCTCAGGAGTCAGACTTGGTTCCTAGGACATCGCACCAAACAGGACGCTCCTGTGAGCTAATGGCCCCATGGCACAGCCTCAGATTCTCAGGGTAGGAAAGCAAGTGCTCGTCGCTTGAAAGGCGGATGACAACATTCTGTGGGTGCAACCCAGGGCAGGAAACCCCCTCCAGACACTGCTCCAGGGATGGAGATGAAAAGCCAAGCATGTGAAGCCTTTGCCAGGACAGGACAGGACATCTCTAGCCTTAAAAGCTGCCCCAGCCTGGGCAGGGCAGTGCTGCAGTGGAGTCCTCGCCTCCTGGCACCGACCAGTCCTGTGCACTAGTGAGCTAAAGACGTTGTGTTACAGCGGTGTGCAAGGAGGCTTGGACAGTCCCGCAGGCTTCCTGTTTGTTTCCTTACTCCCAACTCTGCAGCCAACTCACCACCAGCAAGGGAAAGGTCAGAAAACAGGCAGGGCACATCTCTCCCCTTGCCCCCAAGCAGAGCCACACTGTGCCCGTCACAGGAGGTACCAGGCTGCAGCTCCCGCTGCCACGGCCATGCAGGCTGCCAGCACCAGCTGCACCAGGGGCTGCCTGGCCAGGCCCACGGCAGCGTGGAAGGGGCAGCCAGGGCCTGCCGTGCCTGCAGGACACAGAAAGCACCGTTAGCACTGCCAGTCCTGTGCCACACCCCCACGGCAGCTCCCGTTGCCACCACCTACCCAGTTTGTCTGCATAGTAAGGGCATTTGCGGATGTCTCCTTTTCCGTCGTGGACTGGAAAGCCTCCGTCTTGGGCTTCTTCTGGCAGCGACCTGCCGATCTTGTCCAGCTCGTCGAACACCTGCAAGTGGTCACAGTGAGCACGTGAAGCAGGCAGAGCCAGAGAGCTCTCAGCCAGACCTCTGGAATCATCTGGAGAACAGGCAAGCACCAGTCCTGCTTCCCTGTCTCCAGATGCCTTTTGAGGCATCCACTGCAGACTTGTGGTGACACCTGGCACATGTTGCAGCTCCAGGAAGGCACAGCCCATCCCAGGAGCATCCAGTCAGAGCCAGGATAAAAGCAACACCACCCTGCTGCTCACTTCCCAGCCTGCTGTGGGTGGGAGTGTGAGGCAACAGGCTCTCCCCTCCCTGCTGCAAACCCTTGGAGGATCCCAGCTCCTGCAGTGGTCAGGCAGCCCCTCTCGCTGCCATGGGATTCCATAAGGATCCTGACAAAGGAGCCAACCACACCTCACCATGGTTCTGGCCAGTTTAAATCACACTGACCTGCTACAAGAACAAGATTAAAACTTCCATCCAGTAGCTAAATCTGTATTCATCCCCTGGGGCAAGCAGCAGCTCAGTCATGTTTGATGAGAGGCAAATGCTACAGGAGGAACAGGAGGCTCCAGACATTTTTGACCATAGGGCACCAAGTCAGACCTGAGACAGGAGATGAATTGTCACCAGGGTGGTGCAACACAAACTGTTTTGAGGCTGTCTTGGTACAAGAGCTCTGCTCCCCTCACTGCTTCACAGCCACACAGCCCATGGCAATCTTGAAGTCATATTAATTTTGCCTTAATCAAAGGGCTTGGCTGTGGTGTTGGAGCATGGCAGGAATTCCTGCCTGACACCAGCTCCAGAAGCTAGTGAAAGAGCTAGTTCAACTAGAATCCCAACCTCTCAAGGAGGGGCTGTGGTGGTCTCAGCCCCAGAGCACTGCCTGGGTGAGTGGTATGACTGAACTAACCTGGGCCAGACCCTACACCTACACATACAGGAGATCAAGGGATTTGTTTAGTACCTGCATGTTAAATCTGAAGGCTTTGTTGGCCTCTTCCACGATCCTTTCCTTGGTGTTCTTGTCCAAGTCCAGAGCATTCATTCTTGCTCTGTAAAGCTGCTTGAACTGCTGTGCATTGGAAATGTTGTCAAACACGTAGAATTGGATCCCTTCCTCAGTACTGGGCAACTTCAGGGCCCTCTGGGCTACCTTCTTCAGCACCTGGCCACCTGAGAGGTCCCCCATGTAGCGTGTGTAAGCGTGAGCCACCAGCAGCTCCGGCTCGTGTTGTCCCACATGATGGATTCTGTCCACATATTGCTGAGT
This sequence comes from Callaeas wilsoni, assembly GCA_013398955.1. NCBI lineage: Eukaryota > Metazoa > Chordata > Aves > Passeriformes > Callaeidae > Callaeas > Callaeas wilsoni. The sequence continues at coordinate 13,065 of VWPU01004141.1, read as the reverse complement.
TGCCTCTGAACACTGGATCTTTTCTTTCCAGTCTTCTCCGTAGAAATATTTGAGGTCTTTGGCCAAAGCTTCTCTCCGGTGAAGCTCTACAGGGAAATACAGAGGAGCAAAGACAGGGCTGTCCTTGTTGCGGTCCATCTCCTCTTCCAGAGCAGAGTAGGTGAAGTACAGGGCCACGGTGGCCAGCTACGGACAGAGCACAGCTCGTGAGAAGCTGGTCACTAGATGGGCACAGCTCATCTCATGTCTACTCCTGCCTACATGGAATTGGGGTAAACAAGAGGAAACCCCCAGGCCCAGCACAAAACCCAGCTGGAGAGCCTGTACCAGGCAGGCACTGCTTGAAGGAGCAAAGGCTCTGCTCTATCTACCACCCTAACACCCCCAGGGCTGTGGGGCTCTGCCTTGGGGTCTGCATCAGTCAGTGGGTACATCAAAGATATGGGCAGCAGAGCAACACTCACCTTGAAGAGCTCCTTCTTGATCCGCCCCTTGAGGAAGTCCTTGACAAACTGGGTGTTCTCCGCACGGTCGTGCGATTCCTTCGTGCCCTCCTTCAGCAGCTCCGAAAGGTCCATGGGGCTGCAGGCAAACAGGAGAGCTCCTTTCACCGCCACCGGCCACAGGAGGTACAGTTTATCCCTGCTGTGTTTGCAGGGACCCCCCACTCTCTACCATCCCCGTTTAGAGAATGTACAAGCTGGGACCCTCCGGGCACCCGCTGGAGGAAGCAGCAGGGTGGCAGCAGCCCATGTGCCAACCAGACTTGCTGCTCCAGGAGCGCTGGGGCTTACCAGGGCTCTGGCCCAGGATGCTGAAGCAACTGCCAAGGACCCTCTGATCCCTGCACCATGACTTTTGCTTCTCATCCATGCAAGCCCAACAACACTACCCAAGGAAGCCTTGAGCATACGGGAGCACGTATGAGGGCAAGCTAAAGGGCACAAGGGCCTTGGTGGTATCTTCTGCTGGAGAAGAGAAAAGGCTCAGGCAGGTCCCCAGCTTTCCCAACTTGGATATCAACTGTTGGGGAAGAGATGAGAGCTGAATGGAACAGGGCAAGAACACCCTTAAAAAGTTTATTTCTCCTGAATTACACTGGTTTTGCAAGTTTCCACAAAGTGTCTTGTTTTAAAAAAAGACCCAAAACATTAAAATCTATGGTTTTAGGCTACAGGCACTGCACTTACCTGGACACAGAATGAACTAGGTTGGAAAAGACCTTTGAGATCAAGTCCAACCTATGATCTAACACCTGCTCATCAACTAAACCATGGCACTGACTGCCACGTCCAGTCTTTTTTTAAACACATCCAGGGATGGTGACTCCACCACCTCCCTGGGCAGACGATTCCAGTGCCCAATCACTCTTTCAGTGAAGAATTTTTTCCCGATATCTAACCTAAACTTCCCCTGGTGCAGCTTAAGACTGTGTCCTCTCCTTCTGTCAGTTGTTGCCTGGGAGAAGAGACCAACCCCCACCTGGCTACAACCACCTTTCAGGTACAGTGTCAGGACACTGGTACAGTATCCACACATACACTCGAATCATGTCAAAGTGCACCTTATGGTTTTTATCACTAGTTTGCTACAGGGAGCAAATTCGTGTTAGCTCTAAGAGAGACTTTGAACGCTCTAGACCCACTGAGTGTGCCAGCAGAGCCAGGAAACATTAACATCTCATGAAGCTGAGCCTGTCGAGTTGAAGAAGTCATCCAGCCTGTCTAGGTCTTCTAGGAAGCACCCTAGTTACCCTTCCTGTTTTCCAAGTCTGAAGCTTTGGCTTTTAGAACATGTGAGTGAATTTGTTTTTTAAAGTAAACTCCTACAAAATGTCCTTGCCTAGACTTGGGTATTCTGCAAAGGCAAGAGCTCACCAGAGCAGAGTTCACCTCTAGAGTCAGTTTTCAAAACAAGAAGCTGCTATCACATGAGTCTGCCCAGCAAGCCATGGAAAACTGGCTCGCCTTGGCCAGGAAGACACAAACACAACTGCCAAATAGTCAAAGTGTTTCTGAAATGTGACTTTGATAGCAGAGCCTAAAAAAATAACTGTGTGTTGTCAGCCCTGCCAGATCACTCTTTCCCATCCCTTCTACCCTTACAGTACAGTTTGACTAAAGAGATTTCACAGCACACGTATTTGATTAATCACTTATTGGGGTCCCTCACTTCTTTCAGATGAGAAGGATCACTCCCTTACCTGGAAGATCTCCTGCCTTGCCCAAGGCTGTGTCTGTCCCATTGTGTAGGGCAGAACTCACCTGACAGGGCCATCTTCTACTTCCTCATAGTGCAAGATGTCTTCCTCTCCCCCCTCTGGGCTCTCCTGGGCTGATGGCATTGTGGTCACTGCTGGGGATCACTCTGAAACGCAGAATCAGAGAGGGGTTTTCAGGGCAAGCTGCCTTAGCAAAGGGATGGGTGCCAAATGCTGAACAGTCCAGCAAGGAGCTCTCTCAGCAGCTCCACCATGCAGGGCAGTGAGGAGCAGCCTCTGGCTGTTTCCACCTCACACCAGGCACTTCCAAGGAAGCAGATTTGCCTGTTCAGTTCAGCTACCTCAGGTGAACCTCAACACTGACACCCAGTTCACAAAACATTAACCTCAGAGAAGACCTACAACACAGCAGCCTGCATTCCATTTCCCCCTTCAGGATGGCTCCTGGCCGAAGATGAGACCTCCATCTTGGGAATCTGCACTGGACTTGTGAGCAGGCTGCTTTCCCCTGGTGCTACCAAATATTTCCCCCAATGTCACACTGAGCAGAGTAACTGCAAAGGGAAGCCCCTCTCCTTCACTCAAGAGGAAGAAGAAGCTACATTTCCACAGCAGTACAAAGCAGTGGTGAATTAGGCCAGCTGAGCTCTGAAGTCAGGCAGCTCACAGGGGAAACAAGAACATTCCCTGTGACAAAACAGAGAAGAGGAACTTCCAAAGCAGGGGCAGATTTCACTGCTCTGCCTTTCCTGGGCCACTCTCCAAGCAGAGTGAGCTGCAGACAGCTCCTGCTCCCACTCACACCCTCCTCTCCTGCCTGGCAGAAATTACTTCAAATACCATAAGTAACTGGATTCCCCCTCCTCTTTTGCAAAAGGAAATAAAATCCCCTTGGATGTAACAGGATGCACAAGCCTTACCCAGAAGCAGGAACCAGACACACCTGGATTACATTGGTTGAGCACAGAAATCCAGGCACCTCATTTATAAAATGGACCTGTAATCAGCTTTATGCAGAGCAACACCACCACCACACCAGCAGCCTTGGGAGCAAGGAGCTACGCTGATGCTGGCTCTTCAGAAAGCACTCACCAAGAGAATCATCCTCGTGCTCCCCCATTTCAGTTCAGCCCCCCTTGCTGGGCTGCATCCATGGATTTGCTGCTCAGCCCATGGCTGGGGACTGGGAGAACCGACAAGCAGCTGTCTCAAGGGTGTCAGCACAGGACCAGCACTGGCACAGCAGCTGCTGGGCCCCAGCTCACATGAGCACACCAGTTAGAAATTAACTGCTCTCCAGCTCCTCACCCCAAAGCTTCTAAGCCCTGTTTCACAGCCACCCTCAGTGCTCTCCACACTCCAACCAGGAGCCAGGGCTGAGCCCCATCCTCAGGTGCAGCACAAGGCTCCCCCCGGCTCAGGCACAGCACCTGGTCTGGAGCACTCATCACCAGGTCATGGCTTCCCCTGTGATCAGTCTTTATGTTCCCAGAGACAGAGCCTTCCCCAGGGGAAGACTGACCAAATGCATTACTTTGTGATGCCAGGAGCCCAGGGCTGGGACAGAAGTCATTCAGGGTCATTTGGGGTGGCAGCCCTACATTCTCATCACCCCTCCTTTGACACAGCATGGTGCAGCCTCCCCACCCCAGGATGAAGGTCAGGGCAGAAACCAGCTTCAGGTGCTGTCCTGTCTGTGTGATCACTCACTAGGCAGCTCAGCTCAGGGACCCATCTTCAATCCTCACACAGCTTCAGCCATTGGGAAATGCCCACTGTGGGGAAGGGAAAACAAAGCACAAAGGCAAATGACCCACCTGAGCTCAGCCAGGAGCCTGTCGTGGGCACAGGAGGAACAGGCCACTCGCCTCCTGCCGATCACCAGCTCTGTGACACCCCGCCTGCTCTGCTCATGGCAGCCCAGGACCTTCTCAAGAGATGCAGATTCCAAAATGAAACTAGACAAACTAGTTCCAATTTATCTTATACTCCCGGAAAGCCGGAGTCCTGGAGGTGAGGTGTGCTGTCTCCACACGCCTGCAACAGCCACCAGTACAGAGCAGGAGGTGAGAGCAGAGCTACAGAGCACTTGAGCACCACTCATCCCTTGGGAGAGGCCTGCAGGCTGACATCAAATCCAGTCCAAAGGAACACACCAGGTCAGGCCTCAGGAATTAGTGGTTAACAGCAGCAATGGCTCAAGGCTCCCAATGGCCAGACATGGATGGCCCTGAGATCATCACACCTGCTCACTCACCAGAGCCTCCACTCCCACACCCTGAGCATGCTCGTGTTCACACAGGAACCTGGTTCTCCATGTCACACACAGGACCTAGTGGGGTCTCAGAAGCCTTCATCCAACTGTGTTACCAGGGTTGTAGAAGCACAACTAATGGGAATGGTGAATGACTGTCCCAGGAGCACTGGCTGCTGTTGGGACAGGGGTTAGCATGCAAAAAGTCACTGAAGGCCTTTGCTGCACTCTCAGACTTGTCTTGTTGGGGAGGTGGCTGTGCTAGAGACCGTATCAGGAAAAATCTGAGCTTCCACATTTTCCTGCATGTGTTCTGCCCTTGCCTGGCAGGGACTGGTGTTACCACTGCCCTGCCCACCGCCATGGAGAGGAACTTGTCAGGCTGAGCCCTGCGAAACAAGTCAGCACAAACCAACCCCATCCTTCCCAGTGCTGGGTTATTGCAGAACTGGGAGGAAAGGCACTCAGAGCCATTGTGTCTCTGACACACACCGTTGCTTTTACTCAAAACCTGGCAACTGCAAGCCCCCAGTCTGTGGTCACAGCCCTGGTTTCTCTGCTCCTCTGAAAGAGGGCATGTCCCACACACCACGGAGGAGGCTCAGCCAGCTGCCACCTCCTCTGCAGAGGCTGGAATGTCATTTCATTTGCTGCAGGGAGCTCTGCTCATCCAGGACCTGGCTGATGTTCAGGGTAAACACATACCTCCCAGTGCCCAGACAGAGCCCGCCTGCGAGCAATCCAACAGCTACCAGTTGGGATAGCAGGGCTGGAGAGTGGGGAGGAGGTGGTACAGGACACTTCAGCATTCCAAACATTTCTTTCCCAATGACAGCATTCAAACACCCTGAGAAAGCACCTCTGCCTCATCTAGGTATGTGCAGTTTGTCCCTACACACATCTCCTCACCAAGCTGCAAGCCCCAGATGCACAGCCATTCTTCTCAGGCTAGGAAGACATTTAATCCCAATAATCCCATGCCTGTCGAAGGAGAAGACACTGCTGCTGCAAGGAAGGAGGACTGGAAGCTCTGGCTTTGCTTGGGCACTCTGGGAGAAGTTGGGTAACTCACAGACACCCAGGAAGTACAGAGTTCATATTTGCTGTTTAGCTTTCATGCAACTTCAAGGCATTTCCCCACATGCAGAGCTCAAAGTGTGGTAGGACCTACCCGAGCATCACTGCAGCAGAAACAAACCTCAGAACCCCAGGCCTCGAGGCCTGAAGAATCATCCCAGAGGTTACCTGGCAATCCCAGCAGGAGAGATTCTCATCTCCATCTCCTTCTGGGGAGGGATTCGGCACTGGCTGCTGCTGGAAATGGAGCCTCACAGACTAAATTACCACATTACCTGATCCCAGGTAGGCTGAAGATTTCACCTAGACACAGCCTAAATTTGGGCAGTAATTCAAGTCTGAGAGACTTCTAGCAGTGCCCACACAAACGCTACTTCTGTCTTCCAGAGCTGCAGCCCAGCACCTCAACAAACTGACCAAAGGAAGCTCCTGGTGAGCTCACAGACCTTGTCTAGTTCTGCCCTTTGGTGGTGGCCCTTGTGTCAGGCAGCCCATCACGAACCTATTTTCTCACCTTGGCTGTGAGAACAGCCAAGGGGCAAGTCAGAGTTGGACGTGGGGTGAGGAAGAACACATTGTGACAGGCACACACACAAACAGCCTCTGCTCTGCGGAGAGCCAGTGCTTGCCCTGCCTGTCCCAGCACGCTGTCAGCTGTGCCTGGGACGCACCAAGCGGGGCCAATGACAGGCACTTAGGGCTGATATGTGCAATGCAGTGCTGTGTGTAAGTGCTGAGGCTTGAATAGGACAATTGCCAATAATGGAGAAGGAGGGACAGCAAGGGGCCCTCATTCTCCAAGTGCTTCTCTGAGCTCTGCAGGGCCAGGTTAAGCCGAGCGGCTCCATCGGCACCGGGAGCACGCAGCGCAGGGCTCCTGTCCCCGAAGCCCCAGGCGGCTCACGAGCAGCGCTGCAGAGTCACTGCGGGGCTCTGAGGCCCCAGCGCTGGCACACGCTCCCAGCCGCTGGGCAGGCACTCGCCCGTGGGGACGCACGGCAGGATCGGGGACGGCTGAGAACGGCCGGCCCGGCGGGCGGGCATCGCCCGGCCCCACACGGGCACACGGCTCGCGGGCAGTTATGGGCCCGGGCCGGGCCGGGCCGGACCAGGGCGGTCATGTCGGCCGCGACAGCCCGGGGTCTCGGCGGGCAGCGGCGCGGAAACACGGCTCTGAGACGGTCCGCGAGGGCTTCCCGGCCCACCCGCCGCCGGGAGCGGGCAGAGCCCCGCCGTGTGAGCCCCACGGGAGGGGAAGGCCCACGGGCTCGGGCCTGGCCGCGTTGCCATGGGGACGCGCCGCGCACTCACCGCTACTGCCGCCACCCTCGGCCCCCGGGGCGAGACAAAGGCCCCGCACGGCCGACCGCGATTTATCGGCGAGGGGTCACCGCGCGGCCAATCAGGAGCCGCGCACGGCACGCGCCGGCGGTTGGCGAACGCTGCCGAGGCACCGCGCGAGGGCGCCCTCTGGAGGCGGCCGGCGCGCGACGCCGCGCACGCGCAGGAGCCGCCGAAGGGTGGAGGCGGCCGGGGAGTCACGTGGCGGCCCTGACCCCGCCCCCCGCGCTCACCTGGCCAGCACCGGCCGCGGCCCCGCCCCCGGAGGGCGGCCGCAGCGCAAACCCGCGCATGCGCAAGCGACGCGGCGCCCCGGCAGCCGAGAAGGAAACATGGCGGCAGCGCTGCGGTACCGGCGGCTTTATTGGCGGCTGCAGCAACGGCACCCAGCGCAGCCGTCGCTCCACAGCCCCTCCAGGGCCGGGTGGACACATGGGCAGCCAGCGCGGAGGGCCGAGGGCACCAGGCCTTGGGTTTCTTTGTGCTTCGGCCCCAGCCGGTGGGCTGAGGGAGGGAGCTCAGTGTCTCTGAACACAGATCAGGAGCTTTTGTTGTTGCGGGCTCTGAGATGTCTGTGTGCTTCACTCTATTTAACTGTCCGCATGTGGGCACAGAGTCATTTACCTTCCTCTGAAATACACGAAACACATTCCAGCCTTTTCAAAGCACTTCCTTTCTCTCCCAAGAGCTTTCCCTCCCAAGACCACCAACTTCCCCTGCTGCCCACGCTCCTCTCCCGATCTCCAGCTCTTCGCACTGACTCTCCCCTATTAGCACCTCTCTCCTTCAGGACTCGTTCTCCTAAAAGGAAGTGCCTTCCCACTCCGTGAGCACGGCAGTCGATGGAGCGAACGGAGAAACCGGGACCACGGGGATCAGACCCTAGGGCTCCCCCGCGCTGTGGACGTGCCGGTGCCGCAGGAGCGCGGAGCTGACGGCGAAGCCCCTCCCGCAGTCGGCACAGGCGTAGGGCCGCTCGCCGGTGTGGGTGCGGCGGTGCTGGGTGAGGTGGGCGCTCTGCCTGAAGCTGTCCCCGCAGTCGGCACAAGCGTACGGCCGCTCCCCGCTGTGCACCCGCCAGTGCCGCAGCAGGGCCGACCTCCACAGGAAGCTCTTCCCGCACTCCGTGCACTCGAAGGGGCGCTCCCCGGTGTGGAAGCGGCGGTGCTGGATGAGGTGGGAGCTCCCCGTGAAGCTCTTCCCGCACTCGGAGCACCCGTACGGCCGCTCGCCCGTGTGGACGCGCCGGTGCTGGATGAGGGCCGAGCTCACGGTGAAGCTCTTCCCGCACTCGGAGCACTTGTCCGGCTTTTCCCCGGTGTGCACCCGCCGGTGCTTCATGAGCTCGGAGCTCTGGCTGAAGCTCTTCCCGCACTCGGCGCAGCCGTAGGGCTTCTCCCCGGTGTGGACGCGCCGGTGCCGTGCCAGGGCCGAGCTCACGCTGAAGCTCCTCCCGCAGCTGCCGCACGTGTAGGGCCTCTCCCCGGTGTGCACCCGCCGGTGCTGCACCAGCTGGGAGTTCCCGGAGAACCTCTTCCCGCACTCGGCACACCTGAAGGGCTTCTCCCCGGTGTGGGTCACCTGGTGCCGGAGCAGCTTCGAGCTCACGCTGAAGCTTTTCCCGCACTCGGAGCACTCGTAGGGCCTCTCTCCCGTGTGGATCCTCTGGTGCTGGATGAGATGGGACCGCTGCCGGAAGCGCTCCCCACACTCGGTGCAGGAGAAGGGTTTCTCTCCGGTGTGGATTCTCCGATGCTGAACGAGGTTGGAACTCACACGGAAGCTCTTCCCGCAGTCCCCACATATCATCAGTCTCCCCACAGAGGAATTTCTCTGCTGGATAACATCTGGCAGCTTCCTGAAACTTTTCCCACGCAGCCTCACTAGGCTTTGCCTCTTCTCCAGAGGTCTCTGAACCCTTTCTGACCTGTGTGGGATGACTGGGTCCTGTGCAGGACTCTGGGAATTGTTCTCCTTGGAGAGTCCTGGGAGTAAAACCTCAGGTTCTGCTGGCCCAGGGATGCCTTGGTGGGGATTCCTCTCTTTTTTGCTCACAGTCCCATCTTCAGCTGCAATAAAATGAAAATCCAGAGAGAAGTCACAGACAGGAAACTTTAGACAGGGGAAATCAAAAGGGATCAAATTCTAAAAATTCACCAGACTGACTCTTATAGAAAGTTCTGATACTTCCCTCCAAACTACACAATGGATTTCTCAGTATGTTTACAGGAACAAACCCTGGAAACAGCCCTGTGTGCTCTGACAGAACCTGTATCCACTGAAATTATTGGCATATTAGAGGTAAAAATTTAGCGCTTGAATGGGAAAGATGGCTGCTCTTCTAGGATATCTGAAAAGTTATTAAAAGCTGAACGGGGAGTCACGGAAGTGCCACAAAGAACTGTCCTACTCAGCAGAACAAACGCAACATCCCTGATCTGCTGCTGCTGCAGAGAGACACTCCCACAGGAGACCCTAAGGGATGAAATCAGACACCTCGAACATGGCTTGGGCCAGCCTCAGAGGCGGAAGAAAGGCAACTTTATGCTCCCATGGATGCATGGGAGAGCACACAGAGCTGGGATGAGAAGTGCTGTCTTGGAGCAGGAGAGGCACCGCAGAACTAAGAAAGGAAGGAGAGTCCAGAATTACAGCCCAGATGATATAAGTACACATTTGATCGTCCTCTTTCCGGGCAGTGTAAGAAAACATCACAGTGTGATTTCACAGTGAACTCCTGAGATGCCTTTTACAGTAGCTTGGTGTGACACTGACACTTCATATAGTCTTCCTTAAAATTGTTCCATGAGAGCAACAGAAACGGGAACTTTGATAGCCATCTGTCTGCAGCTACTCCATCCAGAGGGGAACTGGAGGAAAAGAGAAGGGGGACATCCAAAGACAGGATAAGGACATTTCTGGCAGCTCTGAGTGAAGCCCTTGCCCGGTAGGTCTGACTTACTGAGCAGACAGTGGAGCTTGGGAAGTTGTTCTGTTGCTGCTGTCTGTAAAGAGTTGGATCAAAATCAAGATGACAGGACATCAATGGAAGTGTTTTAAGTTAAAGGAGAGTAAGTTCATAATGCTCAGGAATTTATACTGGAAGTAAAAGGCTGAACTGTCCAAAAATTAACAAGCAAGCAAGCAAGGAAGATTGTGGTTCTTCCTCAGCCCATGCCAATTTGGGTTGATGCTCAAGCCTCTGATATGCCCAAGACTGACAGTGCTAAGCTTTGAGTCAAGCTCCAGGTAATCAAAGTGCAGACAATGGGAATAAACATAAATATCACCGTAAATGTACCCTGGATCTCTTTCTCAAGAGAATCCACTTGGAACTCTTCAGAGATGTCACCAATTTTAGCAAAAGGGAGATCTGGAGTCCAAAGGCATTCCCAAAGACATTCATCCTTCACCAAAACTGGAAAGGAAATTCGGCTGCCGTGGGATGAATGACCCTCATGAGGTGGGAAGGAAGGGAAAGGGGAGGTGCTTATGATTCTGTTATTCAGACACAAAGACTGATTATAAACTGTCTCAGAGCCTTATGATACTGACCAACCAGTCAGGGGAATGACAGAGGACATTCATTGCAGGTAAACAAAGAAGTACAGCCTCTGTACCAGGATAGGCCTAGGATGTTCTTGGTATCATTCTGGAATAGCCTCTTGGAGCAGATGGATGAAAACTGCAGCTCCCAGGCAGACAAAAGAGCTCAGCAAATGTTAATGACTGTTAGGGAAAAACAGAGAATAAAGAGAATGTAATTGTGCCTTTGCAGCTCAAACCCCACAACCTGACTGTGTGCAAGGGCAGGGATGGATCCTCCATTTCAGAGAAATTCCAATAGAGCTGAGAGAGATAGAGCATGACGTGAATAATAAAAGGCACAGAACAGCTTCTGCATTGGAGATAAAGGGTACAGCTGATCAGCTGATAGGGGACTATGAAACCACAAGCGGCCCGTGGGGAGGATGGGGATCCCTCCTGCACCATCTGCTCTGAATTAAGAACAACTGACATGAAGTGAGCTATTAGAAGGCAGCTTCAAAGCAAACTAAAGAAGGCAGTAACTCACAAAGCAGCTGAATATGCTGTGAAACTACTGGCTGCAAGCTGTCACAGATGCTAAAACATGCACAACTTCAGATGGTAAGAAAATACAGACAGAGCTGTGAGATACTGCGACATTACATGTGTGCTTCAGGAGTTTCTGAAGTCACAGCATGCCAGGGCCCGGGAAAGCATCCAGGAACACACCGCTGCCTGTCTGCCTTCTCTGGGATCCAGCACTGGCTGCTGCTAGGGACCACTGGGAGGACCGTGGTCCACCCTGGTATCACCAATCCTATGCATTCCGGTAAGGTCTGGGAATCCCGGAGCAGTTTTTCTCACCGACAGGTTCACAGATAACTGGACAGTGCTCGGTTAATGGTCAGACTCCATGATCTTAGTGGGCTTTTCCCAACCTTAATGATTCTATGATTGTACCATCCCCTTACCTGCACAAGTGCTGCTCAGCACTGCCTCGGTCTTCCCTCGGTAGGTGCAGAGGTGGGAGAACCACAGTTCCTCCTTCTGATTCATGTGGGAAATCATTTCCAGCTCCTTTCAGGGGACCTGTTCCGGGGGGAAAACATGGGGCGGGTCAGACGGGCCAGGATCTACCCGACCGAGCAGGGGGCGGCTCTGCGGGGGCGCAGGCCCCCTGAACCTGGGGACGCGCGGGAGCTGTGAGGCTGAGGGGGCCGGGAGGGAATGCGGGGGCCGCCCAGGTGAGGGGGGCAGCGGCGGCGGGGCCTGTCGAGGGTCTCAGCCTCGCCGGTGTCCCTGTCCCAGCCCCACCGGGAGTCCCGCCCCAACCCTCCGAGGTGCCCGGCCCAGCCCCGCCGCGGTCCCGGCCCAGCCCCTCACCCGCGCCCGGCTCCGCTCGCTGGCTCCGCGGCCGCTGAGGCGCGGTCACGTGACGGCCGATGGCGGCCAATGGCGGCGGCACGGCCGGCGCTGAAGGCAGCCCGGGATCACGGCGGCTGCGGGGCTGCGGTCTCGGCCCACCCGGGGGTTCGGTACCCGTCACCTGCACCCGGGGGTTCGGTAGCCGTCACCTGCTGCCCGCTCCGTCCCGAGCCTTCCCCCCGTGTGCTGGGCGAGCCGCCACGGCCGCCGGGGGGTTTCCCTAAGAGAGCTTAGCAGGGGTTCAGGCGGGACGGGAGTGCCCGCCCCGGAGCCTTCGCTGCAGAGGCTCTGTGAACAAGACACGATGGCAGCCAGCGCTTTCTGAGGAGAAAATTTCCAGAGGACACCAGAGAAGAACTCTGGAGATCGGTATCTGGGCTCCATGTCCTTCCAGGAGGTGGGTGCCCAATCTGGGCACTGTAAGGGGCTGGAGCCACCCGGGTCTCTAAAGCGTTGAGAAGGGAGCAGTGGGATTGTGCTGATCTTGGGCATGAATTTAAATTCTTAGCAATCACACATGGTTGGGTTGGAAAGGATCTTAAAACCCATCCCACTCCACCCCCTGCCATCAGCAGGGACACCTTCCACTAGACCAGGTTGCTCCAAGCCCCATCCAGCCTGGCCTTGGACATTTGCAGGGATTTGGAGTCCCCATCTTCCCTGGGTAATCACAGGGATGGCTCTGCCAAAGGCTGTGTCACCTCTCCCAAGCACTTTGTGTTCCATTAAACATCCGACATGCAATGCCTCCGGAACAAATTTTATACTGGGACGATATGGAAAGCAAACCAGCGCATTTGAAACACACTTTCTGAGCAGCTCCATTCCCCTTGAAGAACTGCAGGGAGGATTGCTCTCGGATTTATCCCTTCTGTATCTAGACGCTGGCACTGTAAGTGTGGATCTGTTGGCCCAGTACAAGGGAAAGGCACTGCAGTCACCACTCTGGGCTTTACAGCATTCTTGTATTTTTTTAGCGTGACTGGGCCCTCCAAGGGTCTTGACCATGGTGCGGGATCACAGCCACTCGTGAAATGCCATTAAACTGTACGCAGAGAGTTGTGCCTGTGTAAGAAAACCACTCTCTTCTCACATGCAGAATTATTTCATAGGCATTTGCAGGACAGGCATTTGCAGCACAGCTGCCCCATGGGCAGCCAGGGGCTCTCGCGGCTGCTGCGGCTGTCGGTGCTGCTGCTCTTGGCGCAGCCACTGGAGC